>CP139504.1:160392764-160670986 GCA_021014915.2 Artemisia tridentata subsp. tridentata | reverse complement strand
TAGTGTCTACATCTGGATAACATTATATTTACCTAACGAATGTATTATGTGTTAGTTAATTTAATGGTTGGTTAATATATCGTCTATAGCAGTAGCAATTTGGTGAAATAAGTTTACCAAAACTAATAGTTTTGGTAAGAGTTTTCAGCTGAAAACCTTAGTTCCTAAGCGACAGGTAGTTCTATCTCTATGTACAAGATAAATGTTCTAACTTGTTATATATGTCGACCGGTCAATAGATGAGATTAGAATGGTTAGATATATTGTTTAAAAATATCTTCTAACATAAATTTGCCAAATTTGTACATAGGTTTATTTTACAATTTATTAGGCAAATCTTGGAAAGGCTTCCTGTCGGCTAGCTACACAAACACATGATATAGCCTAATATCCTAAATATTTTAAAGTAGTTTATATAGACCAATTAACTGTTAATTATGTATTTGAACTAAACATGCTAGTTGATCAGAATGTAATGTTATTACTCTACATACAAATTTACAGTCAGATATCGTATAACATATTGAACATAAGATCGTTAACTAGCCATGACATTTCTATATATGTACATCGACATTCGGTTTATAATAGATCTAATATTTATTGTATATAGATGAAAATGTATCGCTTATCTTCGATATATGGAAAGAGAAACACGAAATGTATCACTTATCTTGGGCAGAGAAACACGAAAGCAGATATTCATGCTAAATTTAGCAAGCACGAATAATTTCACCGTCTTAAATTAATTGTTTCTTGACAAAAATCAAAAGATAAATATAATTATTATTGGTTTTTTTCTTACTATTTATCAGAATGACAATTTTACAATTAACTAATTACTTAATTTCAAGCAAAGGTAATATGTTAAACTCGATGAAACCTTTTTTTGTCTATTTTAAGTATTCAACAATTAAATTAAGACATTTCGAAAAGAAAAATGTACTATTAATTAACGACAAATGGAGTAATCTATTAATTGAGGGAAAAAGGGAAATGGCATCTTTGCTAAGTGACACCAGAAAAGATGTTATATGTATTTCAGGAATCAGGACCTTTGTCACACATTTGACTTTTTAAAGTTTAAAGGCAATTCTCTTAAACTAATACGGAGTAGTCTAATACTCGTGTATTAATCTAAAAGAGTGATTCGTTTTAGAATATTAGTGTTTCTTAATAGAAATAATATAAAGTCATTATAGTGCATAATGTATCATTTATTAGTAAACGTACATAAACTGATTAAAGTAAAGTTTGATAAACGACTTGCTCTAAAAAGAAATGCACTGATTTCGCATATAATCTAGTGAAACCGAATTATCATTCTGAGGCGAAGAGAGTAAATTATGTTATAGTGTAGCAACTTGTTTTAGCATCAAGTCTTGGACATGTGTAATCACGACACTAGTTTAGTTTTCCCAAGTGCATTATAGTCTCATTAGTCATAAATATTACACTTTCTCAAAATGCACTAATCTTGTAAGGATAAGAAAGTAACATATTTAAGTTGCATATGAGAAAGACGGCTCATCTTAAAAATGTTTCCATTTCCAAACTTGTTTTAACTCTTACTACCCAAATCTATATATATGATCAATTTATTGTTGTAGGACTTAGAATACAGTCACGTACAATAATTACACAAGCTAACAATTCAGTGATAACATGTGAATAAAACATATCAATGTTTTTCGAAGAAAAAAGTGGATTTGGGGAGAATTTGGAAGTTATGTTGAGGTACAAGAAGGAAATGACAAAATTGACCCCCCTATATTAATAAATGATTGGGATCCACATGAAAATGGTGGAGGATGAAGTAGGAAAACTGCAAGGTACTGTTTGTCTTAAATATTTATGTTTTGGGGTTGTTGGGGCTGTGTTTATTTCTTGAACCTTTTTTCAGGTTGTACAGTAGAAAACTATGGAGCTAGGACCATACACCTAGAGGGTAGTCACTTGGTTTTCATGAAATTTTGCTCTTCTATGAGTTACCGTAATCGGCTTGGGTAAATTTGCTTTACAATCAGTCAAATGTGACATATTTTGGGTAAGAAATCCTTGCTTACAGCATTCTTGTGGAAATGTCTCAACCATCTGTCTAAAGGGGAAACTTTGTCTAGCAGACATTTTGCTCCAAAAAATAAAAGTATTTTAATAATATAAGAAGTGTCAATATCCGCGGTGTTTAAAAAAACATAGATTATGAGCAAAACAATATATATTCGGTTAATATACACACGAGCGAGTGTTTCTCGGAATATGTGAATCATAAAAACTATAAATACATAAACATATACGACATAACATTAAAGCATACGCACAGCGGAATATACAAGATCATCAACATGTAACTAATTAACTAAATATTAAAGAGATGCGTACTTTTAGGTTTCTAGCAAGAACAAGAAATCAGATCTACAAGAACAAGATAAACCTAATAAGGGTTTAAAGTATGGATCGACCTATATGGGACAAATAGGGCAAATAAGAACTAGCTAAAGCAAGTTTGTACTCCGTTCTTGTACACACGTATTACTAGCGTCTCAATGTGAAAAGCTAGGTTCATGTATCACAAATAAAACATCACAACAA
Source organism: Artemisia tridentata subsp. tridentata (assembly GCA_021014915.2). Taxonomy (NCBI): domain Eukaryota; kingdom Viridiplantae; phylum Streptophyta; class Magnoliopsida; order Asterales; family Asteraceae; genus Artemisia; species Artemisia tridentata. Next base: position 160,668,394 of record CP139504.1, on the reverse strand, counting down.
CTAGGGTTTGATGTTCTAAATAATACATGATCGAATCCCAAAAGACACATCACAGTTCGTCTAATCAACAATATAAAAGAGTAATCTTATATATTCGTCCATATACATATGCATGCGCAGTACACGAATTAATAATTCATGCACATGCATAGTATATTTTAATCCCTTTACTGTTTGTGATAGTTTGTCAGTGGGGTAGAAAGAAAAGTGAAGAGAACCGATTGAATAATAATCGGTTAGGGATAAAATAAGTCGTCTGTTCATATGGAGCTATTGAGGAGTTTTTATACACTCCAAACTTACTCTTCAAGTTTGAGCCTAACACCTCCTCAAGTTTCAAAATTCAACATTCAACCCCCTCCTCTTTTCTTGTTCGACCATATAAATATTTGTGATTTAATAATTAATCATAAATCATTATATTAATTATTAATACATTGAGACTCATACGTAATGTGTGCAATCCCGAAGTCTCGGGTTTGAAACCGGACATACATATATTAATAAAAATCCATAAACTCTAACAGCTCCCACTTGGATATTCATTAATATAGTAATGACATGGGTTAGTCTAGCTTAACCTTTCCAATGCCCCCAGCTTGAACCGAGTATGGTTTTCCTGAAAAAACCACGTGATGATTTTATCATCATACTTATCCTTTTGTTTCTAATACCGCGTTAATATGGATATGGATCAAGGTCATTCCATAATTAACTATTCTGTTTCTCGTTATTATTGATTGATCAAGATTACCAAAACATCTGAACGTATTCCAGATAGACTTTGGGTGTGGCCACACAAACATCTTGTCAACCCTACGAGGGGCCCAGCACTATTATACTTCAAAACACATTTGAAGGAACAAATCCTTTATTGACTACGAGCGTACCCCTCGAACTTTGCATTACCTCCGAAAATAACCCTTATAACTACCTTTTACGGTTAGCGTTAGACTACCTTACAGAAAATGAGCTACATCCTCGGCAGTCACCTGGTATCTCAAGTCTGAGGATAAATATTCATGATTTACTTAATGACGACGATCCATAAAGTACAATTATGTGGTTGGGATAAGTCCTATATTCAATTTATCCAATATTGAATATCATGTGATATTGGTATCTCAACCTTACACTACATTCTACCAATCCTCACATTTGTCTTTATTTAATGATATTTCCATATCATTAATCGACAACGGACAATTTAGAATAACATAAGTTATTCACGGATTTAAACATGCAAATATAGGATATAATATTATAAATGAGAATAAACGTTATCCACACTTTATTTCATTAAAATAATAATTGCTTTAATATCCCTTATCCAAAATATTAACTAGATCAATGCATGATAATTCTCATTAATGAATTATGCCACAAGTCATGTTCCACATACTTGTTGACAAGGCATAAATCAACTAATGTTGATCTATCGGAATTTTGAGAATACGTATTTCAATAATGAAATTCTTGTATGTGTGCATTCATCTATCTAGATATTGCCACATACTTCATTAAATGCGTGACATCCTCATGCACGAATTTATGACAATTAAACTACCAAACCTTGTAGTTAAAGTATTCTAATTCTTTATGTATAATGCAATTATGCTCATTTTGAGCATAACTAGTACACATGGTCTCTTAATAAGGATGAGCTCCCACCATGACTAGTATTGAGTGTCATCTCAATCTTACTAGCATCATTGTATCCAAACAACAATATGCTCTTTTAAAAGTTCCCGTAAACTTTTAATATTCATCGTGTAATGTTTGACATCTACAAATCTTACAAGATTTGTCATCTATATTAACATCTTGCCATATGGTTCATATTTAGAATTTTGGAGCAAATTCAGGCTGAGGATGTAAATTCTAAACCATATCAATTACACTTAGTTATCTAATAATTTTCTATTAGATACTAATGTTGTCAATCATCTTGCATCCAAACATGATACAACAAATAATATGATGTACATGAATAATCCTTTCGTCAACCTTAGATTTATTCATGTCATATCTTTTCAAAGATATGTTACTATCTAGATTATTCTAATAGTATATCATGTTCTTTTTAGAATCAGTTATTATTACCGCTTATGTTTATAACAATAAGCATATATTCCAAGGTTTTATTTTCTAAATTTTCATGTGAAGTTTCATTCCAAACTAAACCTTAACATATAAATATTAATGGAATGTTACTTCCTATATGTTATACAACATATATGAAATAAGAAAATATATATATCACTCCCACTAGCTTTCAGGAATATTCAGAAATATCTTATTTAATTATAAATCAAAACTAGATTTAATAACTAAAAATAAATATATCTTCTAGATGCATGCATTAATCCATTTTACAAATGATCTGCGCTTTGTATACTACCAAAGATTATTTTAATTCAAACACTCCTTTCAATTACTTTTCGTCCTCGCACAAGTAATTACACAAGAAAGAGTTTTGATATTCCATTATTAATTTCATATAAATGAAACTAATAATGACAATCATAATCTTTATATATATTTAATGTGCTTAGAAAGAATTTCAATCACATTTAATTGCTTAAGTGTGTTTGATAATCTTTTCACATATTAAATATGTATACAAATTTTGTCCATATGATTTCTACACAAGAATTTAAATCTCTAGGATTTTTATTTCCTTTGTAGAAATTCATCTCCATTTTATAGTGTAACTATAGAGTTCAAGATCAACTACGTTTTCAAACTAGTTATCTTCTTGGACTGCATCTTATTATTCATAGTATGAGTAATTTGCCAAATAAACATTTGCAATTTATTAACAGGCATACCACGATCCTGTAACTCATAACCCTCAACATATTCTACAAATATTTGAGATATCCTTGCGGATCTATAAAATGATAATTTCATCACCTTGAGATTAATCATTAACATGTTTAATCCTCATTATGATTTTGCTAGTGTGTTTAGAAGATTATGTAACTTGTAATTTTATCTTATCAAGATAAAACTCCCACTTGCCTTTTGTAATCTATAGATTAACCATAAATACTTAGCAAATAGAGCAACACAAACTTGTTCTCTTTTGGGACTTTACAAATACATATTGACAGTTCCTAATCTTAATTTGTTAATAACCTACCCAACAAGTAGTTTAACAAATTCTGAACTTTAATTTTAAGACTTAATGTGATTCAACACATTCCATAATCAATGGTGTCTTATTAATCTTCTAGGTTGGAGTCTTAATTGAGTATATCCAATCCATACTCAATTTCCTAACCTTGATATCTTTAGGAAGAATAGAAAATATAGTTATCTCAGATCAAAAAATGTATCAAGAGTTTGATTTTCCTAATTGAACATACCATAAATACTATGTATTCCATTAGGATTAATATTGTAAGTTTTTCTTACAATATGTAAGATAAATATATTTCGTTTTTGGCTTACTTATTTACCAACTAAATCAATTTAATGGTACAATAGATTTCCAAGCCAATTGCATGCTTTATAACATAAGTACTTCTGATCAAGTCACTTTATGTCTATGTCTTACCAAGAAGACATAACTGTTATAATCCCAATATACGTCATAAATCATTGATCAACTCAATGACTTCTTGTATATGTCTTAAAAAAAACATAACAAGATAACGTCTTACTTTGTTATAAGTCTTATAATAATAAAAGACTTCATATTTATATCTTTATACTAAAATATAAGTATGCATAACTAAAGTGATTATGAACACCACAACTTGGTTTCAATAGTATTTCAAGTTAATTTATTACTTCATTATATTTATGTCATTCCAAGAATACATAAACATTTAAATTTATGAAGTAGTATAAGATTACTTCATTTATTTATATCATTACAACAATACATAAATATTCACATTTGAAGTAGTCTTACTTTCATTTTTGACACTTGTTCTAATAATTATCTAATTTAGGAACTTGTAAATTAACATAGTTTCATTGCATCAGCTGAGGCTGCTAGAAATGAAAGTATGTAATTTACCTTGTCATTAATATCTAGTAATGAAAGTAGATATTAACTCCAAGTGTTCTATTAATTAGAATGTGTATAAAATACATTAGAACATTAATCTCTTACCTTACAGTCAAGAGAAACCTTTAAATCACATTTCTTTTGTGTTGTTGCTTGCACACTTAAATATTTCTCCCACTTGTGCATGGAACAACACCATGTATCAGATAAACAACACGTCAATCGTTTGCTTATGAGATTAATATGATTTGTGTCATAGATCTAAGTAGATATAGAATCAACTCGTCTAGTAAGGAAACGTACACGACTATCCTTAATACCACAAGTGTCTATAATTGAAAAGTATTTATCTCAAGAGATTCTAGAGATAATCCGGGTTACTACCAAGATATCAAGACTTGTAGCTCCCACTGAATTAAAGATCACTACATGAACTCATTATTCAGTAATTACAACACAATGCTCCCACTGGATTTGACAACATTGTAAGTGTTGCATAACCAGTAAAAGCAAATAGCGTGCTGTTTACTTTCCTACACCTTTGATGAATCCCTTACGTAACATTACTAAGGTACTCAAAGAATGTATTCTACTTTGTCAATTATGGAATATCCATCAATACAATTAACTTGAAAGAATTGGGTATGAAATTTCTTCCTTAGTTAGGTCTACCATCCCCATCATGGTATGTAGTACCTTTAAATGGTTAAAGCACAACAACTAGATCAATCATCCTAGTTTGCCTTTTACCAATTTCGCGGTAATTAGTCTAGCTTCTAATTTAATAACTCCTAACCATGCAATTTCTTAAAATTTGCCATGAGTTATTTCTTAGAATTTAGACAATTCTAATTTTTCTATTATACCTTTCTCATTCATGAAAAAGAATAGGATCAAGTCTTACTCTTCACACGGAAAGTAGACTCGGTTTATTCTTTTCAGTAAAAATTGACTCTATCCAAAACCCCTACGGGTGTAGATCAATTTACTACTAAAAGAATGTCCCATATTTACGGTTTTAACGTTGCATTAAATACATTAAAAGAATTTTCAAAATTCAATTTTAGTATTTTTGATAATAACTTTTCAAGAAAATTAAACACCCACAGTAAAAATAAAATTTCACCATTTAATTTTCATTGAAAAATAGGATCCAAATTGACGTCGTTTCATTACATCAGCTGAGGCTGCTAGCAATGAAAGTACTCAATAAGGTACGGGTCAATCCCAATTGCCAATATCCAATTGCAATTCCTAGAATCATGGGACTTACATATTTTGCCAACATCAGTTGCAAATGTAAGCATGTTTCATCCCCAAATCTTTATGCCTTGACGCCGTTCCATCACATCAGCTGAGGCTGCTAGTGATGAAAGTGCTCAATTAAGTTAACCAATTTAGAAACATGTAAACTTGACGCCATTTCATCACATCAGCTGAGGTTGCTAGCAATGAAAGTGCTCAATTTACCCTTTGATTCCCATTCTTTGAATCATTACATTCAGCTGAGGCTGCTAGCAACGATAGAATGTCATCTTAGGTGTTTCCGTATTAATTGGTTGGCATATTACTTAAATTTAAGGGTATTAAATTTTTGATGTGTGATCAAAAAATATGTACAAAGATGTCATGCATTCATCTTTGTATCATATGTTTTCTACAAAAACCATTTACCAATTCGCAGCTTAAAATCAACAAAATTTTAATTGATGGCGTTGAGAAACTTACAACATTGCCTTAAGATGCTTCGTACTTAATCATGGTGTACTTGGTAAGTCTAATATTGACGCACAGGCGAGCGGAGGGGCAAACGTCCGCCGAAGCTAATTAAAAACGCGCCCCTTTCGGATGACAATTTAATGTCAAACCTCCTTATACCCACTTTATAGTTTGTCAATATTAGGTCCGCCGCTTCGACCACTTTTGTACAGTCGCATCAATCAATTAAAACTTTAAGATTTAAAGCTTAAAACAATTTTATGTAGTAAATTATTAATTGCTAGTCTCGCCTGGGAGCAAATTACCGTGCGAAGCGAACCACTATCGGCACATAAGACTTGGCAATAAATAAATTTACTACAAAGGTTTCATAGTTATTAGGTTCATTTATTTTTTATTCAAAAAAATTACCCTCTTTGATGTTACAATCCATCATAATTAAACACAAAGATCAAGTAATTAAAAAAAAAAAAAAAAAAAAAAAACCACATATATAATCATTAACAATATCATATAGCCACATGCAAACCTTTTGCTAAATCATAGTATTAATTTTCTATGTGAATTTATAATGTATGTAATTAATAAAACTCCCATTGGTTTTCGAGCTCATTGTGCCCAATGAACCACAGACGCCAAATAACTTGGCCGCGTAAGTTTTAATTAATTAGATACCACATTGCACATAACCAATTAATTAATATATATAATTAGGGTCTTCCCTAATTTTAGATTTATCTTAAAAACCATGTAGCAATTATTAACACAAAACATTCCATGACAAAACATGCAAGATTTTGTCATGGATCCCATATTGCACTTATAATCATGTAATCACATATTATCAAGCCAATATATTAGTACACATACAATTAATGACATCACTTAGGTACTCATTAATTAAACACTTAAAATTTTCATGCAATCCTAGGGTTTCTACAAGATTTTACAAAAACTAAAACCCTAAAAATAAAAAATGGGTGTCGACCCAAATTAAAAAAATTAGGGTTTGTAAAATAAAACCCTAGAATAATCATGATTGCATGTATCTATTAAACAAGATTCAATTTTAAGGTTTTTAGTAATTAATTACATGTATTAAACGAGGCTCTTGATGCCACTGTTGGAATATGTGATTCATAAAAACTATAAACACATAAACATATACAACATAACATCAAAGCATACGCACAGCGGAATATACAAGATCATCAACATGTAATTAATTAACTAAATATTAAAGAGATGCGTACCTTTAGGTTTCTAGCAAGAACAAGAAACCGGATCTACAAGAACAAGATAAACCCTAATAAGGGTTTAAAGTATGGATCGACCTATATGGGACAAATAAGGCAAATAACAACAAGCTAAAGCAAGCTTGTACTCCGTTCTTGTACACACGTATTACTAGCGTCTCAATGTGAAAAGCTAGGTTCATGTATCACAAATAAAACATCACAACAACTAGGGTTTGATGTTCTAAATTATACATGATCGAATCCCAAAAGACACATCACAGTTCGTCTAATCAACAATATAAAAGAGTAATCTTATATATTCGTCCATATACATATGCATGCACAGTACACGAATTAATAATTCATGCACATGCATAGTATATTTTAATCCCTTTACTGTTTGTGATAGTTTGTCAGTGGGGTAGAATGAAAAGTGAAGAGAACCGATTAGGGATAAAATAAGTCGTCTGTTCATATGGAGCTATTGAGGAGTTTTTATACACTCCAAACTTTCTCTCCAAGTTTGAGCCTAACACCTCCTCAAGTTCCAAAATTCAACATTTAACCCCCTCCTCTTTTCTTGTTCGACCATATAAATATTTGTGATTTAATAATTAATCATAAATCATTATATTAATTATTAATACATTGAGACTCATACGTAAAGTGTTCAATCCTGAAGTCTCGGGTTCGAAACTGGACATACATATATTAATAAAAATCCATAAACTCTAACACATATGAATTGATAGAAATTATATGAAGTGTCAATAGCCCTATGTCTAAGAAAACATCGACCACGATCTTGTTGTTAGAGATACTTATCAAGACCTATAAGGCATACGAGGGTTGAGCCCATTAGGGTTACAGTCTAGCTTAATCTCCAAGCTAAAACTTGTATGCATATGTATCTACTGTAACATTGCAATAATCAAGTTAATACAATCAGTACACGGTTTGGGTTTATTAAAAAAATCCCCTTATTTGGAAAAGTGAGGGAATGGACCACGGGCTGTCACGTGTCCTCACATCCCCTCCATTTTATCCCGCCTAAGTTGTGGGCCTTTTCGTCACTTCTTTCTTATTTCAGGGGTCACTTATATAAATGGGTTAAGTCTATAAATTAGAAACGAACTTTCCAACTTTTACAATAGTTAGAAGATTGTCAGAAATGTTCTCATGTTGGTATTGAAACTTGTTGGTTTTTGTATATGTTACAAATATGATGACCAGCTACGTCAGCAATATGACCGGCTATTTCAATTTTAATACCGACATGTCTTTTATGTTTTTTTCTTGTTGATTAGGATTGCCATGTCATTATATGTGGGGTATATATCAGTTTAACTTCACAACTAACACTTGATAACACTTTAACACTTAACTTTTCCTCAAATTAGAGCCACTAACCTTAATTTTCTCAATAACCCTAAATTCTCAAATTGTTCATGTAAAATCATTTAATCTTGGTAGCAATAGTGAAAGATTAATCATTTGCTAACATTGTTTTACTTCAGTTCTTTAATTATCATGGTTTTAATTTTGATTTTTTTTTGTTGACTTTTTCTGAAACCCTAATTTGCAGGTCAAAATCCTGACCGTGTGTTTACTGTAATCTTAAATACGATAGAATCTTTGTGACTAACCCATTTCGCTATATCATTGGTGATGAAAAACATATACTACCTCCGTCCCAAAATAAATGTCAGGTTTGACTTTTTAAAGTCTTTTTTGTTCAAGTTTGATTGTAAATATTTTTATTTGTGTTGTATAATACTTGATGCAAAATATATGTATGGATTGCCTTTCAAATGTATTTTTATTATTATAATTTTCACAAAGTATTATATAACAAAAAATAAAATTATTTAAAGTCAAAGTTTAACAAAAAAAGACCCCAAAAAGTCAAACCTGACATTTATTTTGGGACGGAGGGAGTAACAGATAAAGATTTTCAAGGTATAACATATGAACAATTACATGAGGTTATTAGAAGACTTGTCCATGCAACTCTTTATAGATTGTATTACTGTAAAGTAGGTATGCCCATTCATTTTGGACTAACGGGACTAAACACAGATGATATTCAGGAATTTATGAGAATAGGATATTTAAGTAAGTAGGTCATTGACTAGTATGTTGAACACCTCGACTAGGATGTTTTAACTTTATTGATCCACGTAGCAATAATGATGTTCTCATGAGTGATGAATATTCTTCTAGTGATGAAGAAGAGGACTTTGAGTATGTTGATTTTCAAAGTGTAGGTGAGGAGAATGTTGTTATCAAAAACTTAACTACTTAAGACACTTTATTAAACAACTTAGTCAGCCACAGAGGACACTTTAGATGCCAAATTTTAGATGTGCACACGGTTTAAACACTTTATATGTTGTTTGCATTTTTCTGTATATTGATCATAGTTGTCAGCATGTTACTTACCGCATATGTTTGTATCTTGTGAACATGGTTTTTGGCTATCACTGCAAGGATATACCACAGTTTCTGTGTCACTGCACAAGGTAACTTTGGCAATGACAACAACTGATATAAGTTGATTGTTCTTATATAAACAAAGTGATTGCAAGAACAGTCATTGCATCTGCATTTATTTAATTAGTTTCTTAGCATTTCTATTTGTATTAGTTCTTAGAATATGTGTATTTGTATTTGCATTTGTTGTTAGCAATCTGTGCAAGAACATATCATAGTTTGAACAAGGTAAAGTTTGACTTTTGCTACAAGAACAAATTCAATGCATGATCAAAGCAAATATATACTAAAAGAAGTCATAATTTCATTCAACTAACAAGCATACATGGAAGGGTTAACAAAAAAATGCTAAAAATACATAAGCATCCTAAACCTATTTTATTGTTAGGAATATAAATATTCAGATGAAGGCTCGGTCACCCCGAGCATCTAATTAGCATTTCTATAGCTCGTAGGCTTATCTATATTATCAGTAATATTGTTAGTAGTTTAGTTATTAATTACTATTGTGGAGTGGGTCGGGGCTTTCCCCTCTGTCAGCTCGCTCCACAGTCCACTAGGGACATAATATGTAGTAGTATATATACCCCTTCCCACACATGGGAAGGGTTGGACCTTTTCAATCTAATATTACACAAGTTTCTTTCTCTCACTAAAAGGCTCCCATTTCTCTCTCTAAAACCTCTTCCATTCGATCCATACAAGCCTCATACTAGTGATTCATGTATTGTGAATACCCTACAATTGGTATCAAGAGCCATGGTTAGGTCCATGAGAGTTGGTATTCACGAATTTGTGTAGTTTGTGAGGTGTTTATACTTGGGTCGATTTGTAGTTTTCTAATTTTCTTTGGTTCGGTTTGTTTAGTAGCTTAAATTTCACTTTGTACTTTGTTTAGTGATTAGAGGTTGTTTTATCTTGTATTTGTGTAGTTCTTTAGGCTTTTTCTTGGTTAGGTTTGTAGTTTGTTTAAGTTTTTCTTTCGGTTTGATTAAGTAGCATAGATTTCATCTTTGTACTTTGCTTAGTGATTAGAAGTTGGTTTTCTTTGTACTTTCTAGCTTAAGAATAGTATTAGAGTGGTATTTAGTGTTTGGATTCACAGATCTAAGAACGGTGTGGTGATTTTGAGAAAATTCGTGGGTTGTAGTTGTGTTGTTCTTGGCAGCGGTTTGTCTGTTTTGGACGATTATTGGACTCGGTTTGTGTCAATTCTTGGACACGGTTTGTCCTTTTACTCGTTTAGGCTAAAGGACAAAAGGCAGTGAAAGTGACGTGCCTGGGAGTTTGTGTCCACTCGGTTTGTCCCTGCTGTGCATACTCGGTTTGTGTAGACTCGGTTTGTCTCCGAAGAATTTACTCGGTTTGTGTTAATTTACTCGGTTTGTGTGTCTACTCGGTTTGTCCCAGCTACGTAGACTCGGTTTGTCTCTAAGGATTTTACTCGGTTTGTACCTACTCGGTTTGTCCCAGCTTTGTGTAGACTCGGTTTGTGTAGACTCGGTTTGTCTCTAAGAATTTACTCGGTTTGTGTAAATTTACTCGGTTTGTGTGTCTACTCGGTTTGTCCCAGCTACGTAGACTCGGTTTGTCTCTAAGGATTTTACTCGGTTTGTACCTACTCGGTTTGTCCCAGCTGTGTACTCGGTTTGTGTAGACTCGGTTTGTATAGACTCGGTTTGTCTCTGTGGAATCTACTCGGTTTGTATCTACTCGGTTTGTCTCTCAGACTTGTATGCGGTTTGTGTCTTGGTGATTTTAGAAATTCCCGCGAAAGATTCGATTTCTCGGTTAAATCACAAGATCAGTAAAATCCCGTAGTTACTATGGCTACCACATCAAGTACATCATCAGATGATATTCAAGCAGCAGGATCTGACACTCGTCCACCTATGCTAGATAGGACGGATTATGAGTCTTGGGCACAACGAATTAGACTTTACTGCTTGGGCAAAGATAATGGTGTTAACATTCTTAAGTCAATTGACGAAGGACCTTATCAGATGGGTACCACCAGAGACGTGGTTACAACTGGTGAAGATGGAACAGTAACTTGGGGCATCGACAGACCTAGGAACTACAACGATCTTAATGAAGAAGAAAAGAAGAGGTATGATGCCGATATTAGAGCCTCCAACATAGTTATTCAAGGTCTTCCAAAGGATGTGTACAAGCTCATCAATTTCAACACTGAAGCCAAAGCTGTGTGGGACAACGTTAAGATGCTGCTAGCAGGGTCAGAACTCACAAAGGAAGATCGTGAGTCACAGCTGTATGATGAGTTCGAGCATTTCAAAATGAACCCAGGAGAAAATATCACAGATTACTATGTGAGATTTCATAAGTTGGTGAATGATATGAGGATGATCAGAATGACTATGCCCAATATCCAACTTAACTCAAAGTTTGTGAACAACATGACTCCGGAATGGGACAGATTTGTTACTGCCGTCAAACTCAACAAAGGTTTAAGGGAGACTAACTATGAACAGCTGTATGCTTACCTGCAACAACATGAGAAGCATGCTGCCTATGATAGGGTGCTGAGAGAAAAGTTGAATCCTTCAACTGCAAATGACCCACTGGCATTCATGACAAACATACAACCAACAAACCAATCATCATCCAATCCAAGCTATCACCAACTTCACTCACCAGTACCTGCTATGAGTTCACAACTTGACTCAGGCTACTCTCAGACCGACAAAATGATTGACAACCTCACCAATCAAGTATCTCTACTGGTTCAACAGTTTCAAGCATCACTCCCTCAGACCAACAATCAGTTAAGGAATTCTTCCAACCCACGCAATCTAGCAATGGTGGAGGACGGGAAAATTGTGGTCCAGAATGTGCAAGGGAGAGCTGGTAGAAACATGGGTCTAGGTTATGTGCAGAACAGAGCAGGGAATGCCAATCAGGGGCAAGGGAAACAGATCAAGTGTTATAATTGTGGGGGGCTTGGACACATTGCTAGAAACTGCAATCAACCTAAACGTCCTCAGAACTCAGATTACTTCAAAGACAAGATGCTGTTAATGCAAGCTCAAGAAAATGGTGCTGTATTGGATGAGGAAGAGTTATTGTTCTTGGCAGGAGATGGAGGAAATACTTTTGATGAAGATGTGGATGAGAAACCTGTTCAGGATCTGGCACTTAATGATCCTAACATCTTCAAGGCAGATGACTGTGATGCATTTGACTCTGATGTGGATGATGAACCTACTGCTCAAACAATCTTCATGGCTAACTTGTCTTCCCTGGCCTCATCTCGTCAAGCTGGTTCTTCTAATGCATCCGTGATTTCTGAGGTACTAAAAATTTATGACACATATAATATTGTCGAGGGACATCAGATTCCCGAAGAAGTACATCAGGCAGTTGTTTCTGACTCAAGTGATGTTGATATGGAAAATAGCAATATTGTCTCATATGAACAGTATTTGAATAGCAACAACTCGCTTGATGTACCAAATGGTGAATCCTTTGTCAATAATGATGTGTGTGCTATGAGTAATGTATGTGCCTTAGATAATGCGAGTAATGTAGATAATGCATGTGTGTACCATGAGAACCAATTGCCTGTCCCTGATAATAACTTGATCACTAGACTTAACATCTATAAAGAACAAGTTGCTATGTATGAACAGCGTGCTAAGTTTGAGCTTAATGATCGTGAGCAGAAATTAGAAGGTCAAATGAGTACACTTATTAAAGAGTCTAGAGTGCGAGAAGAAACATTAAAATTAGAGTTAAGTTCTTTGAAAAGTCAGCTAGAACAGTCTGTCAAACAAAAACAGGAAGCACAAAAGTGTGTAACAACACTTAAGCAAGAATTCAAACAAAAAGAAACAACTCTTTTAAATGATTTCTCTAAACTCAAGACGTTAAAAAATAAGCTTGAAGATAAGTTGTACACACAAAATCAAACCATACAAACTGCTCAAATGATTCATAAGCACAGAAAGTTGAGTGATAAGCATAGTAAAATCATGATAGGTGAACCAAAGTCAACCATCCTTAGGGGTATGCAAGTACTTCAACCAGCCCTATATGATGGTAATGTGATGATTAAGCCTATTCATGACCAACCTGAGCATATCTACACTGATGAAGAGGATGAGTTAAGTGAGAAAACAAAAGAAAAAATGAATGAGAAAATGAGGGATCCCGAGTGCATAGCCAGACGAATAATAATCAAACCCCATGATTATTATGAGGAAAATCGTTTGACTGTGTTTGCTCCTCAAAAGAAGTTAACACCTGAACAGATATTTTGGAAACAAGATAGTGAAAAACTTAAGGAAGATAAACTTAAGGCCAACACCCCCCTCATTCGAAAAGTTGCGTCCATAACGGTGTATCCTCCCAATACACCTAGGAATCTGGTGCCTTTGTCTCTTCCCACTGAATGCAAAACCTTTATTAGCTTATATGTGCTTTGGCAACTGTTTGCTGATTTTGATAAAACATGTAAGAAGAGAATCACACCAACCGGCATTACTGAGGGGGAAAGGTGTTTTGAACATGCAAAAAGGTGTTACTTAACTGAGGTCATGCCATTCTTTAAACTACTTAAAGAACATTTTGAAGGGTTGCAAACTGCCCTTAAAGCCGAAATAAAAGAAATGGAAGTAGTGTTTAAAGACATGGAAAATGAGGTGAATGAATATGCAATAGAACTTAAGAGTCGTGAGATTGAAAGAAAAAACATACTCATCACTAATGACAACTTGATTGCTAAATGTATTGCACAAGATGTATTTTACACTGTCACTGATTCTGCATTGTCTGCTTGTCAATTTAATGAGTATGCTATTGCGTTAAATGTCACCCAGAATCGTGTTGTTGAGCTTGAGGGGGAGAATTTGAAATTGCTTGAAAAAATTCAAAATGATGACCATGATAACATGGTTAAACGTTTTTCAAAACTAGAAGTTGATTATCTGAATTTGCAACTCAAACATCAACACTTAGAAGAAAAATGCAAAATATCAAATGTCAAGACATCCTCGGATGCTCCTGAGTTTGATACTTATTTTGAATTAAGCAAACGAGATGAGACAATTCAAGCTCACACGAACACGATTCGACTGCTGAGGGCCCAAATTGCCCAATTGAAATCCAACAAGTGTGAAGTATATGGCACCAATAAACCTTCGTCTTCAGATTCTCAGAATTTTCAATATCAAAACACCATAAATAAGTTACATTATGAAAATGAGTGTTATCGAGAAGAAAATTCAAAGGTTAAACAACATTTCAAAGAGTTATATGATTCTATTAAAGTTACAAGAAGCAATCATAATGATCAAATAACCTCTTTGACAAATGAAATTGAGAATCTTAAGGCTCGGGTGAAAGGTAAAATGCCATGCACCACTTGTAATTGTGATACACCAAAGGCTACTGATTGTAAAAAGTATGATGTTGATGTTGGGCGTATTCCGTTTAAGCTTAGAAATAACAGCCTTGCCCATCAAACATATCTAGATCATCTTAGAGAAGGTCTTGACACACTTCGTGAGGTAGTTGAAGAGGATAGGAATGATAAGCCACTTGATCAAGCAGTAGTCTATGCATGCAAACTCACGAAAAGGATTCAGGAAAACTTAGAATATGCCATAGGCTCAATTCCTAAGTTTAGAGGCCATAGAGATAGATTTGTTGCATCATCATCCAATGTTGTGAACAAGCATGTAGCCTTTGATCTACCACCCAAAACATCAAAACCCAACACATCATTATCAGGAAGGCATGCGACAGAAAAACAAACTAATGTTACCTTCGATGCTTCTACAGGAGTAAAAAGTGACACCCAAGCTAGCGGGTCAAGGTCTAGAGGAAATGAAAGAAAGGATATGACTGCGCCAGCTAAGAATGATCACTTGAAGAATGTAGAAGCCCAACCTAGGAACAATAAGTTTACAATGAGTAGGATGAATCGTGTTGATTCTAGTATCAAAAGTACTGTAATTAATTCGAATTCTAATGCTATCTGTAAAACTTGCGACAATTGCTTAATTTCTGCTAATCATGATGAATGTGTTGTGTCTTTCCTGATGTCTTCTGCATCATCCCATGTTAAGAATGGTAGGATATCTGAAGCATGCAAAAAGGTTTGGAAAGCAACAGGAAAAACATTTGCTAGCATAGGCTATCAATGGAGACCCACTGGAAGGAAATTCAATTTAGGAAAACAGTGCACGTTACCTAAAATGAATAAGCATAAAATTGTTAAAGTTAAGGAATGGAGACCCACTGGAAGGAAATTCAATTTAGGAAAACAGAGACCATTACCTAAAATGAATATGCATAAAATTGTGAAGAATAAGGAATGGAGACCAACTGGTAGAATCTTGCCTTTAGAATCACAATGCCTTCCATCTAGGTCTTGTCCTGTCTCAAGTTCTGTCTCCACAGTAAAGATAGTAGCATCTGTGAAATCTGTGGTTCCTGAATATGTGTGTGCTGACCAAATGGACCCCAATTGCACTTGGGGATCCACATTTTTCAGTTATCCATTGTTGTCTGGTTTCAAATGCAGGTCGTACAAATCGTCCTGTGGTATTTGGACTCAGGCTGCTCAAAACATATGACTGGAGATCGCTCACGGCTCAAGAACTTCGTGAAAAAGTTTATCGGGACAGTTAGATTTGGGAACGACCACTTTGGTGCTATTATGGGTTATGGAGATTATGTGTTTGGTAATAGTGTAATCTCAAGGGTATATTATGTGGAAGGACTAGGACACAATCTGTTTTCTGTGGGTCAATTTTGTGATTCAGATCTGGAAGTGGCTTTCAGAAAGCATACATGTTTCGTCAGAGAATTGGATGGTTTAGATCTCCTCAAGGGCAGTCGGGGCACCAATCTATACACCATCTCAATTGAAGAAATGTTGAAGTCCTCTCCAATATGCTTGCTTTCTAAAGCCTCTAAAACAAAATCATGGCTGTGGCATCGTCGTTTGAACCACTTGAACTTCGGTACCATAAATAATCTTTCCCGTAAAGATCTTGTTAGAGGGATGCCCAGACTGAAATATGAGAAAGATCATCTCTGCTCTGCATGTCAACTGGGTAAAAGCAAGAAACAAACCCACAAGCCTAAAACCGTCAACACCAACTTGGAAGTTCTTCACACCCTCCACATGGACTTGTGCGGTCCAATGAGAATACAAACCATAAATGGAAAGAAGTATGTTCTGGTGATAGTAGATGATTATTCTCGGTTCACATGGGTAAAGTTTTTGAGAACCAAGGACGAAACTCCAGAGGTTATCATTAAACTGATAAAACAGCTGCAAGTAAGGCTAGATAAAACTGTCAGAATCATCCGCACAGATAATGGTACTGAGTTTGTTAACCAACAACTCCGTAATTTCTATGAAAATATTGGCATCACGCATCAGAAAAGTATCCCTCGCACGCCTCAACAGAACGGGGTGGTTGAACGAAGGAACCGTACTCTGGTGGAGGCTGCAAGAACCATGCTTATATTTTCAAAGACACCGATGTTTCTCTGGGCAGAAGCTATTGCAACAGCATGTTACACTCAAAACCGATCCCTAATTCATCCGGTTCATGAGAAGACTCCCTTCGAGTTAATTCATAACAAGAAACCAGATCTTTCCTTTCTGCGTGTGTTTGGTGCTCTTTGCTATCCAACTAACGATAGTCAAGACCTGGGAAAATTAAGAGCTAAAGCAGATATAGGTATTTTCGTTGGATACGCACCAGACAGTAAAGGGTATCGAATCTACAATAAAAGGACCCGTAAAATCATGGAAACCATTCATGTTACGTTCGATGAGCTGAGTGAGCTACCTGTTTCAGGACAAATCAGTTCTGGACCCGATCTTCACCTTTTGTCTCCTGGACCCATTAGTTCAGGACTTGTACAGAATTCCACGCCTGCAGATTCTTATGTGCCACCTACATGTGAGGAGTTGAAGAAGTTATTCGATCCCATGTTTGATGAATACTTTGAGCCAACAAATGGAACCATCCCGAGTGAATCAGCTGTAATTCCTATGGATGAGGTTCAAGCCCCACAAGATTCAGAAGGACCTGCAGCTTCAGTATCAGTCAGTCACAATGCTCCTGCTGCCAGTCAATCGCCTTCGTCATCAAACACTCAAACTTCTCCAGTAATGAAAGAATCTTCAGATAATAACTCTTTGGAAGTTAATCCTTTTGCTCCTGTTGAAGAGGTTCCTTTTGAAAACATATTTGCTCCTGAACATCCATCAGACACATCCTTACCTGAGGAACACAGCACTGCTACTTCTGTTCATTACCATCAACCTCACGACCATATCAGGAAATGGACCAGTAATCATCCAATCGACAACATCATAGGCAATCCCTCACGTCCAGTATCCACACGTAATCAACTAGCCACTGATGCACTATGGTGCTTCTTCAATTCCGTACTGTCTAAAGTCGAACCAAAAGATGCCAAAGAAGCAATGACTAAAGATTGCTGGTTCCAGGCTATGCAGGATGAAATCCATGAATTTGATCGACTTGGAGTATGGGAATTAGTGCCTCCTCCGGAGCGTGCAATGATCATTGCTTTAAAGTGGATCTTCAAAGTGAAGCTTGACGAGTATGGTGATGTCTTAAAGAACAAGGCACGGCTAGTTGCTAAAGGGTTTAGACAAGAAGAGGGCATTGATTTTGAAGAATCGTTTGCTCCGGTTGCTAGAATTGAAGCTATAAGAATCTTCCTAGCTAATGCGGCTAGTCGTAATATGATAGTCTACCAGATGGATGTCAAAACGGCATTCTTGAATGGTGACTTAAAGGAAGAAGTTTATGTGAGTCAACCTGAAGGATTCGTGGATGCTGAACACCCTACTCATGTTTACCGCTTGAAGAAGGCTCTTTATGGGCTAAAACAGGCGCCAAGGGCATGGTGCGATACATTGTCCAAGTTCCTCCTAGCAAACAAATTCTCCAAGGGTGTTGTTGATCCTACACTATTCACCAGGAAATCAAGAAACCATCTACTGCTAGTTCAGATATACGTAGATGATATCATCTTTGCTTCAACAGATCCTGGTGAATGTGATAGTTTCTCAAAGGAGATGAATTCCAAATTCCAAATGTCCATGATGGGACAAATGTCATTCTTCTTAGGACTACAAGTTTCTCAAAGTCCCGGAGGCATATTCATCAATCAATCCAAATACGCCAACGAGATCCTGAAAAAGTTTGGATTCCATTCAAGTGAACCTGTTGACACTCCCATGGTTGATAGAACGAAGCTGGATGAAGATCCTTCAGGGATTCCAGTTGATATCACACAGTATCGAAGCATGATTGGATCTTTGATGTACATCACGGCTAGCAGACCAGATCTTCTGTTTGCTGTGTGTATGTGTGCTCGGTATCAATCCAGACCAACCAAGAAGCATGTTGAAGCAGTGAAAAGGATCTTCCGATATCTTCAAGGCACGGTTCATATGGGTCTCTGGTATCCTAAGGACACTGTAATGGAGTTAACGGCATATGCAGATGCTGATCATGCGGGATGTCAAGACACTCGTCGAAGTACTTCAGGAGGAGCTCAATTTTTAGGGGAAAAGTTGGTTAGTTGGTCTTCTAAGAAGCAGATGAGTACTTCCATATCCTCTACTGAAGCTGAGTACATTGCTATGTCTGCTTGCTGTGCACAAATCCTTTGGATGCGATCACAGCTTTCGGACTATGGATTCTCATACAACAAAATTCCCCTATATTGTGACAACAAAAGCGCCATTGCTCTTTGTTGTAACAATGTTCAGCACTCCAGGTCAAAACACATCGACATCAGGCATCACTTCATCAGGGAACAGGTGGAAAAAGGAATTGTGGAGCTATACTTCGTGAGGACAGAGTTTCAGTTAGCTGACATCTTCACCAAGGCCCTCCCAAGAGAAAGGTTTCAGTTTATTCTCCCACGCCTTGGCATGAAAAGCATGACTCCTGAAACCCTCAAGTGTCTTCAGGAAGAAAAGGAGGAGTAAAGGATTGTCTTCTTATATCCTTGTACATAGTTGTATATATCTTAAATCAAAAAGAAAAATACAAAAATATAAAACCTATAAAAACCATAAAAATCGAAAAAAATCAGAAAATACCAAAAATAGTTCTACCTAGGCATGTCTTCTGTTTATCGATAACATTTACGTATCTAGAAATGTCATTCAACAATGGCACGGATTCTTAAATGAAGCTCGAGCAGAAGTTATACTAATCAGTTAAAACATGTCTTATTGGCTTGCAGTTACTTCATACTGCAACCCGCACTATACACTGGGGAAAGCATATCGCCAAAAAGATAGCTGTTCCTCCAACCGGGTGATGTTCACCTGGGCATGGATTACTTTATATCCATGTTCTCCCGTTTTGATGTACGTTTCAGTGCGTCATTTCGTGTATAAGAAGAGAAGTCTTCTTTACATCAGACTCTTTATATTGTTTGATTCTTCAAGAGAGTCTTGATGTTACACAAGGTGGTTGATTGATTTAAATTTTTCAAATGTCCGACACCTTGCCAGATTTATGCAACATCAGCAGTGACACTCTCTTGGTGTTTCAAGGGAAGCATAGTATGCTTCAAAATCAGAATACATTTTAACCTGACCACATTTTCCCCAAGTTTTTCTAAATGTATTTAAATCAATTGGGATCACAAATCTCAAATGGTTTGAAATTTTTGATCGGGGGAGAGAATGTGATTTAAATAGGAAATTCTGATAAAATGTGATGATTTGGAAATTAATGTAAGCTCTCCCATATGTGCTAAACTCTTTTGTATACCAAGGCACATATTGAGGGGGAGCAAAATGTTTTGGTCATAAAAGCAAGCTCTTCCATATGTGCTAAAATCTTTCATATATCGATGCACATAGTGAGGGGGAGCAAATGGTTTTTACAAAACAAAGGATTTTGGCATCTCACGTGTGCAAGGCTCAGACTTCACCAAAGAATTGACGAAACTTGAATTGTCATCAATCGAAAGGATACGTCTTGGCCGGGTAATAATTTCAAGCTGGTCTAACCAGTGATGTAAGCGTGTCTCGAAAAAGATGTATCTGAGTAGAGTGTACCATTTCGAGAAACCTTCTATGGACTTGACCAGGACGGGTAATAATTTCAAGCTGGTCTAACCAGTGATGTAAGCGTGTCTCGAATCGGTCATGTTCACTGAAAGTGGATCAATTCAAAAAGTGCAAGCTCTACCTAACATGTGCAAATTTATAAAACTATCACATGTTGAGGGGAAGCATTTGAAAAAAATATAAAACTCTCAAGTGTTTACAAAAATGTGTTTCAGAATCATGAACACTTTGAGAGATTTTTCAAAGATTTGATTTATGGCAATCATGGAAGTACATCAAAGACCGACCATTTTAATTAATGCATGGAGTTATAAGGATGGTTAGGTTAGGCTCAAGTTCCCACGATCCCGCCAGAGCCGGAGGGATCTACCCAGGGACAATCCACTAGTTAGTGTAGAAGTCCTTAGGTATGATTAAAAAGGAGAAAAGTGTGATTAAGGGAAGAGTGCCGACTGAGATGGAGCTAATACTGGAACAAACCCAACAAGGTACTAGTAATGAAGTCTCGGTAAGCACTGAAGGGGTTGAAGAATGAAAAAGAATTGTAAAGATAAAGGGTGAAAAGAAATAGCCCTCCTTACAACTTAGGCAGAAACCGGGTCAATACATATGCTGTCAGAATCACTTAGTTGATTGCTGGCATTGAAGACAAAGTATCATTGACCCAGTGATACGCTGCACAACCCTCCCTAGCCACTCAAGGTCCCTCAAAGGATTCTTGTTTCAATTGTCACGGAGTTCAATACATTCCTATCGTCTCTCTCACTCCGAGTTAGATGATATTGAAAAGGTGGCAGTCCTCTCCAGCCTCCGCTCACTAAATCAAAACGCACTATCGAGTCTAGAGCCACGAGATGCATAATAAGATCTCATAGGGACACGAATTATTTCTACACTGGTTGTTCAACATTAATGACACCAGTTGTAATCTTAAGAGTCCTACACAGATCTTAGCAATCTGCCAGAACATTTATGAGAGAATTTACGAATGTAATTCTCAATGATTGAATGGAAATTCCTGCCAGGGTCAACATCAAGCAGCCCTGAAAGCAGGTCACTTCGGTAATTCTTTATGGATTACGCTTAGTGGTCACGACGGTTTCAAACGGTCTACAGTCGTGGAGTGATCTCCAGCGACTCACCTAATCGTTGATGTGCTACGGTTCGATCTTAAAAAAAAAAAACCCTCTTTGGGTTTTCGATTAGGAACGGTCTTGGTAAGAATTAGAGAGAGTTTTCACACTATGCTGTTAACAATCTCGAAGTCCGAACCTGTAAGTACCGGTCGATTTGTTGCTAACTGTCGTATGCAGGAACTTCTGGCGATTGTAGCTGTGGAATGCTGTAGCTGGTTGCTGTTGTAGCTGGTTGCAGAAAAGATGCCAATCCTCTACCACATGTTCACACTACCTCGTCATTGTTATTCAACAAAGTCATGATCAACCAAAAGACCTTCAACACGGCTTCTGCTAACTCTGATACTAAAGATCATGACACCAAACAGTGTGAGCATGTCGGCTCGAAGAATATCACATCACAAGGAAACATACTGCTGAAAGATGACTTGGAAACAAATGTTGGATGATAAAGTCGAAGAATACTCAAAGATCATCCAAGACAATCAATCAGTCATCTAATCATTACTGCTGAAGGCACATAGACTAAAGACTTTGAAGAATCAAAGACTACGAGCTATAAAGACAAGTTCAGAAGAAAGAATGCTAGAATTCAAATTATTATTTCCGGGGTGACCTCCCTTAGGGGGAGATTGTTAGGAATATAAATATTCAGATGAAGGCTCGGTCACCCCGAGCATCTAATTAGCATTTCTATAGCTCGTAGGCTTATCTATATTATCAGTAATATTGTTAGTAGTTTAGTTATTAATTACTATTGTGGAGTGGGTCGGGGCTTTCCCCTCTGTCAGCTCGCTCCACAGTCCACTAGGGACATAATATGTAGTAGTATATATACCCCTTCCCACACATGGGAAGGGTTGGACCTTTTCAATCTAATATTACACAAGTTTCTTTCTCTCACTAAAAGGCTCCCATTTCTCTCTCTAAAACCTCTTCCATTCGATCCATACAAGCCTCATACTAGTGATTCATGTATTGTGAATACCCTACATAAACCTATTTTATTGCCATTACAACTAACATCAAAATTGCAAAAGCAAGAAAAGTTGACTTCCAAAAAGTCAACTTGTCAACACTTCTCCTAAACTTTGCTCTTTCTGCTAACAACTCCATTTCAAGTTGTTGAATCCTTTCTTCACGGCTCATCTCATTCTCCAATGCACGTCTTTAGTGAGGATTCAACTACACAGACATTTCATACAAATGTTGGCTATACCAATCATTATCAATCTCTGGGTCATACCACTCCTAAATTCACATTTTTTCACAACGAGTTTCTGCATAAAAATTTACACAAACCAACAAATTTCAATACCAACATGAGAACATTTCTGACCAAGTTTCTAACTATTGTAAAAGTTGGAAAGTTCGTTTCTAATTTATAGACTTAGCCTTATATAAATTTGCCCTAGATCTAACCTTATCATATAAAATGTTTATTTCTTCTCATTTTTTCGTTTCTCTTTTCTCTGATTCTAAACTCCAGAGTTCTTCCCATTTTCCCACTTTCATTTTGTCTCGAGTATACCCAATATCCATTCAATCAACACAATAAAAATGGATAATTATTGTAACACCCCGACCCGACAAAGGTAAAGATATCACAACAATGGATACATATCAGATCAAAACAAAGCATACTAATACAGTAATACAAAAATTCAAGGATTACAAATGAAATATTGAATCTAAATGGTTACAATTAAAACTTCCAAAACTAATTCTAAAACATAATGTCTTCAATCCAACTCTAACCCAGCATAGCTATCCAATCTTCTAAGTCCAAGGTACACTCTTCACTCATTCCCAGCTTTCTACTAATACCTTCCGCGTGAAAAAGAAAACGCGGCTGAGCTACGAAAGCTCAGTGAACAGATATATAGATAACAAGAAACGATAACGGATAGCAGTACAAAGGAAATCAGGAATGCAGATCATACCGTTACGAAATCAAAGCGAGAGGAATAAGGAACGGAATAAAGACAAAAGAAAAGAGATAATGAAAAGAAACAATATAGTCATAAAATAAGGGAAAAACAGAAATCTATCACAAGCCCAGATCACAGATCATATCAAAACGGTATAAACATATAAGTAATCTAGAGGGGATGCCTCTCAAGTAACAGATAATATGAGGGGTGACCTCATGTATCATTTTGAGTGATCAGCTCATAGATATATGTGAAAGACATGTATCGCACACACCATCAATCACCAGACAAATATAACAATTAACAAATATCAATAAACAGATAACAGGTCAAATCTAGGATGCACCCATACGCCCCCACAGACAAATCAATAATCATAATCATAATGGCCATAGTAAATAATAAATAAGGGACGGAACAGGTCATCACTCTCCTGCCCTAGAGTCATGTCAGAGGTGCGTCAATGACACGGACATGAAACCCTCATGCCTAGTGATTGGCTTGGATATCAAACTGTAAGTCAAAGGTCAAATGTACTAGCATAATTAGAAAGTCAAATCTTAAGGGTTCATGGCATAAGGTTCATATCAAGAAATTTTTAGGATTTAATATCAAAGGTTTTAGTCGGAGTTTATCAGATTAAGTTTTTATATCAAAGTTTAAGTTCAGTTCCAAAGGGCAATATCAAAAGGTTTTCAGAAAAGAGTTTTCACAAGTTCATAATTAGAGGTCATAGCAAAAGTTCATTTGAAAAGGTTTCTATTTAAAAGTCCATTTAAACAATCCTTCACAAACGGTTTCATGACAACTGATCTTACAAAATAGTTTTCATAAAATTGGTCTTCCAAACTTTAATTAACTTCCATTAAAAGTAGTGTTGCTTCTTTTAAAATAGCTTTTCTCAAACGGTTTCATATGTATTTTAAAGATGGTTCCAAAATCAATTATGTTCAAATAAGTATTTAACAGATTAAGGTTTATATCAAGAATCAAATCAAGTTTTACTACAAGTATATCAGATTAAGTTTCAAAACAAGATTTACAGATCAGGATTCAGGGCAATAGGTCAAAACAAAGAGATTCAAGAAGTTTCAGAACAAAGGAAAACACATCAAGGATTCACAAATAAAAGATCACATGAACGGTGCACAAACAGGAGGGAACATAGCAATGGTATAGGGAATCCTAAACGAATCAAAATACGAAATCAAAAGAAAACGAAGGCACCTTACTAGAGAAGGGCAGAATATCTGTACCTTATTATGAATGCAAGAACACAGAGATAAACGCTGATAGAGATTAGATTACTCCTTCCTCGAACCTAAGGGAGTAGAAGACAAAATGACAAGTGGGTTTTAGTTATCTTTTCATTTTAAGTAACTTTCTAATTTTGGTAACTTTCCAGATTTAGTAACTTTCCATTTTTAGCAGGTTTCCCGAATTAACAGCTTTTCACATTTAGCAAGATATTAATATCTCAGATTAAGTTAAGTCCTTATTTAAGGCTTATTATGGTATTAAGGTATCTTTTAGCAGGTCACAAAAGTTTAGGGTTTATTTGACAGATTCTCATAGCTCAGGGTTTTAATTGTAAATTCATCTAATTCAAATGCCTAACATGAAAATACTTTAAGTTACTGATTTAAATACACACTTTATTCATAATGACATTTTAATCCCTTTAGTTTCATAATTTACAGTTTATACCTCTCTAGTTATATAATTTACAAAACAAACCCTATATTTACATAATTTACTAATTAAACCCTACAATACCCATATTTACCAAACAAGCATCTTATTTTACATAATTACAAAATGTAACATCAGAATTAAGTATATTACAGATTAGATCCCTCAGAATTTATACATTACATAAATGGTCCTTTAATTTTACAAAACTTATAAATTAAATCATAATTTCGTAACAATTACATATTAAGCCCATAAATACTCAAAATTACACAAAACACTCTTAATATCATTATTTACTCAAATGAATTCAAGTTTCCAGAATTTACACTTTTAGTCCCTCTATTTTAATTAATTACAATTTGACCCTTATAAATACCATTTATTCATTTTCTTGCAATATTTACACTTAGGACCCTCATGTTATATTTTTCCTACATTCCTACAGACTTAAATGACATTACGAAAATATCCCAGAAGTTTCAAACTTGGCAAAACATATCCTTATAATTTTAAAAACCAATCGGATTAACCTTTTAATTTGCAAAACCAAACCCTAATGTTATCTAATCATTAAGCCATCATTACCCAATCCTTAATAACATTTATTAATCAGATCCAACCCACAAAAACATAACCCTAATTCGATTTAGGGTTTTTCCCTAATTTTCTTTATTTTTCTTTTAGATCCGATACATTCAAAATTCAAGATCAATTATTCTAGGCTTCAAAAAATCCCATGGTTATTTTTCGAGGCTTATATTATCAGTATAGAACATGTAAAAATTGTGGTTACACCCCAGAAAGTTCGTATAACATTATTTATGATTTAATTATGTTTTAACTATTTAATTATCATACGCCATATTAAGCTTTCATGATTCATGTTTCTTATTTTTCCTGAGTTATATTCGACCTAAAGATCACTATAAAAATGTTAAATCAATTGTACAACGTAAGAATTAGTCGCAAGGATTTTATACCTATCGTACGAATGAACCGAACAAAATAATGCACCGCGATCCAACGAAGGCTTCAACACTCCAACTCCTATTTTTTGTAGCTTTTTTACACCTTGATTAACTCCAGAAAAATGCTTTCTCAAATCCAGAAGATCGTATGGGGTTTTGGCCGATTTTTGTTTGTAGCGATTTAGGGTTTCGGCTTATTTAGGGTTTTATAAAAATAAGATTTGATTTGTATAAATGATAATAACCGATTAGGAGGGGGATAAATCTCAGAAATTTCGGCCTATATGTTATCTCAAGATCACACTTTGATTTTGTATATAATTCCTTAAGTTATTTGATACTTATCCTAATTTAAATTGATTTATAAATATAAATAATTTAATTAAATATTTTCGGACCATATGTATATGTACATGTAATTTGTAATTTTTGGACATTCAAAAATAATCGAATGTTGTCCCAGAAATTTGTTTTGTTTTCATATGTAGTTGTTTTCATAAGTTTGGAATCAATTCAGAATTGTTATAAGTGATTTTATTAAGTTTTATGGCTTCAGGGGTAATTTGGTCATTTTATATGCTTTCTGAATTTCAGGTATTACAACTTCTTCCCCACTAACAAAAAAATTTCATCCTCGAAATTTGCAGGAAGCAGAAAGAAAAGAGAACGGAACACAAAACAAGGACATACCAGACCTAATAGATGATGATCGGATTCTCTCGGAAGAGACGTAAGAATTACACAGGATTTTGACGGATATGCCGTCCACCGGATTTGATTTGACAAATCAGATGAGAACATACAGAAAATAGATTATCGATAACATCGATTGGCAGAAATTCTATAACAGGACCTAAGATTATTATCGGAAGTTCGGGGGTCAGCAGAGTGCGTGACGAGAATCCAAACGTATCAATTCGCATAACGGTGAAAGCTGATTACGCGTATAGGTAGAATGAACTTAAAGTCTCACTAACGCAGATGATCTCAAACATTTATCAGAATTTCGAAAGCTCTAAGGCACTTCTCGAAATATTCGATGCCCATAACAAGTGCACGTTATATGATGTAAGTATTATCACGTTGGCCAGACGTCATAATACTGGCATCATATAAATATGCCCTCAACATGGTCATACTTAATCTCAAGTCGTGAACAGAACAACTTATCTTAATCCACCTAATCTTCCTACGGTCTCAGAGGTCATCAAAATCAAATACCTTAACTAAGAGGAGAACGAGTCACTCGAAGGAGTTAACGGAACCGATCTAGAATGTTTATCAGAATTTGGGCACATCATCAAAAGCATCAGGTCATCCATCATTCATCAAATTTGACATATCAAAGCCATCGTCCTACATACGAGGAATGAACACAAAGCGGAATTACTAATAGAGAACCTAAACCATTCAAAGGATTTTATCATCAGGTAACCGAAATTTAAATAGGTCAAACGGAAGTGAACTACGTCATCCATTCAATACATGCTCTTAAATATCTCTCGATTCCAGGCAGTCTGTCTATGTATGTCCATATGATCATCGGGTGAAAAGGATTTATAACTTGAGTCTGATCCCTCAAGCCTTCGGCACTTCTTCTTGGAACTGTGGTGTGGTAACATGAATCTCTGACCTAGTCGCTGTGTATTACGCATTCACGAGCCTGCTTCTACTCTCAATTCATCTTAGTACAACTAAAATGAATAGAGAAGTAAGGCTGTGTGTCTTTGACAGGTCTCCTAGCACAAATCGAAATTCGCCAACTCTGATTGCTGTCGTCACCGGATGCCTAGTAGTATTGTCTGCTACAATCTCTGAAAGTCAAGCAAATTTACTCTTCCAGAACAAAGGGTCATTCCTTAATACGAAAATGGTCTACATGTTCCTTGTTCGTCTCAGAGCACCAACATGTTGTCATACTATGACAATTGTCCAATTACTCGTGCAAACATGATTCTTATTAACCAATACTATTGGCATTATTTAAGACTCACAATGGTCACAATGAGTACGAAAACAGTTTTCATGAATCGTTTCAGGGAAAACTTCATATCTAATTCACATCACCCATCTTTACTAATAAAACTGAAATACTTTACGGAAGTTGCTCTCAGTTAGTCATCTCCCATCTTAGGAGTTCTCGTGGTTGCTTCTTCAGTCCTTCAAACATTAAATGAGGTTGTCTGATACAGGGTTTCAAGGTAGAACAATTTAATCAGTGACACGTAGAATTGAAAAGTGATTACGGTTAAAATTACGGTTAGGTTTACGATAGTTGATATGCAGACGCAAAAATTTTCTCCTTCTTCTTCATAATTTAATAGAGTATTTAAAAGGGAACATCGAGGTGGACAAAAACATATTACATCAGCTTCTTCAATCTCTCAATTTCAACAGTATCATGGTTCGTCAGCTGATATCGGTTCAAAGCCAATTTTACTTCTCAATCAGGAGAGATACCCAAAAGTTTCATTAGAAGCACCAGAAAATTTGTACAACAAAACTTCTAATGCCAAAACTTTCTAATGGTGGATACTAATAGGTGTCAGGAGAATTTGACGATCAAATGAGATCAGGGTAAGTATTTCCATAGCAGTTTTAAGCTTAACATATCTGAGCGGTTAAAGGTTATCATAGCAAAAGTAGGGTGGAGCAGACTTAAGGATCACATTTCAATTACGGTAGTCTTATGGTAGCTCTTACGAAGAGCCAGCCAATCAATAATCAAAAGATCTCCAAAATCAGGTATATCAATAGTAAACAGATACGCAGGACGAATATGGTTATTAAACCAGACGGATAGTTCATATGTCAAAGTCGAGTACATGGTTCAGTATAGTGTGGAGATTTATAGGCAAACATTTTAAGGTGTTGAAACCTTATTAGCTATTTAGCACAAATGGCAGGTAGGTTGCGAATAATCGGTAATACGAACATCGTATACTGTCAAAGTGAGACGTATAGAAATATCATTTATCAGCATCATCATGCTCTTTTAACAATTTCCTACGGAGATAGTATTTGCATCAAATCCTTCCAAAGGAAAACTGATTGGCAAATAAGATTCGTCATTCAAGGAATAAACTTCCTAAATTCATGGTTAATATTCATTAGAGTTCTCATAGGAGTAGTGTGGAATTTGCAAGACAGAATAGTATCGGATGATACATTTATATCCAGCATGGAAAATGATTTATAGAAGGTGTCAACCACATTAGGGTTAAACGGCCCTCAGAATGGTTGGAAAATATTAACTGTTTATCAAACGGATTGGAAGTGAAAGTCAAAATCAGGTAGCGGTAGCAAGATTTAACAATCGGTAATCATGGTAGGGGTTTCAAAATTGTTTTAAACGCCAAAGGTGAGACATAAGAGGATATTCGTCAATATTAGATGATCAATCAATCAATCCTTATAAGAACACTAGACTTCTTATGGAAACAGGGATGGTTAAGACGAAATTAAATAGTGTCAAAAGTTTCATAGATGATCATCGGAAGCAAGAAACAACTGACGGAATGTATCAAGTACATCATTGTCAAGGGAATTCTCAGAATGCCCGAAGAGGTATCAGGATGATTAACAAAAGGTTCGGAGGTTGGAGTCGGAATCTGAAAGCAAGGATCAAATAGTGTCGGATGACTACTACGAAATTTTCAATGCTTCAGGTTTTATTTAGGTTCAATTCTTAGGTGGTGCAAGGCATAAGCTCTAAATTTCCAAGTGTGATTTCAATAGGCGTTAACCAAAAGCAAGGCACGAATCAGAGTGATGCGGAAGTAATACTACTTAAACAAAATGCCTTATAATCTATTCATTCCTCACTGGTCAGGATTTAAGTTCCTATAGGGAAATCCTAAAGCAAATTCTCAAAGGTTGTCCTACGAGCGCCTACAGTGGAAACTTAGTGGTCCAGGATTCACAGGTCAAGGGTAAATGTATTACGAGTCGCAGCCTGTTATCTCTGATACCATAAAATTGTAACACCCCGACCCGACAAGGGTAAAGATATCACAACAATGGATACATATCAGATCAAAACAAAGCATACTAATACAGTAATACAAAAATTCAAGGATTACAAATGAAATATTGAATCTAAATGGTTACAATTAAAACTTCCAAAATTAATTCTAAAACATAATGTCTTCAATCCAACTCTAACCCAGCATAGCTATCCAATCTTCTAAGTCCAAGGTACACTCTTCACTCATTCCCAGCTTCCTACTAATACCTGCCGCGTGAAAAAGAAAACGCGGCTGAGCTACGAGAGCTCAGTGAACAGATATATAGATAACAAGAAACGATAACGGATAGCAGTACAAAGGAAATCAGGAATGCAGATCATACCGTTACGAAATCAAAGCGAGAGGAATAAGGAACGGAATAAAGACAAAAGAAAAGAGATAATGAAAAGAAACAATATAGTCATAAAATAAGGGAAAAACAGAAATCTATCACAAGCCCAGATCACAGATCATATCAAAACGGTATAAACATATAAGTAATCTAGAGGGGATGCCTCTCAAGTAACAGATAATATGAGGGGTGACCTCATGTATCATTTTGAGTGATCAGCTCACAGATATATGTGAAAGACGTGTATCGCACACACCATCAGTCACCAGACAAATATTACAATTAACAAATATCAATAAACAGATAACAGGTCAAATCTAGGATGCACCCATACGCCCCCGCAGACAAATCAATAATTATAATCATAATCATAATGGCCATAGTAAATAATAAATAAGGGACGGAACAGGTCATCACTCTCCTGCCCTAGAGTCATGTCAGAGGTGCGTCAATGACACGGACATGAAACCCTCATGCCTAGTGATTGGCTTGGATATCAAACTCTAAGTCAAAGGTCAAATGTACTAGCATAATTAGAAAGTCAAATCTTAAGGGTTCATGGCATAAGGTTCATATCAAGAAAGTTTTAGGATTTAATATCAAAGGTTTTAGTCGGAGTTTATCAGATTAAGTTTTTATATCAAAGTTTAAGTTCAGTTCCAAAGGGCAATATCAAAAGGTTTTCAGAAAAGAGTTTTCACAAGTTCATAATTAGAGGTCATAGCAAAAGTTCGTTTAAAAAGGTTTCTATTTAAAAGTCCATTTAAACAATCATTCACAAACGGTTTCATGACAACTGATCTTACAAAATAGTTTTCATAAAAATGGTCTTCCAAACTTTTATTAACTTCCATTAAAAGTAGTGTTGCTTCTTTTAAAATAGCTTTTCTCAAACGGTTTCATATGTATTTTAAAGATGGTTCCAAAATCAATTATGTTCAAATAAGTATTTAACAGATTAAGGTTTATATCAAGAATCAAATCAAGTTTTACTACAAGTATATCAGATTAAGTTTCAAAACAAGATTTACAGATCAGGATTCAGGGCAATAGGTCAAAACAAAGAGATTCAAGAAGTTTCAGAACAAAGGAAAACACATCAAGGATTCACAAATAAAAGATCACATGAACGGCGCACAAACAGGAGGGAACATAGCAATGGTATAGGGAATCCTAAACGAATCAAAATACGAAATCAAAAGAAAACGAAGGCACCTTACTAGAGAAGGAAGAA
Organism: Artemisia tridentata subsp. tridentata; assembly: GCA_021014915.2. Lineage (NCBI taxonomy): Eukaryota > Viridiplantae > Streptophyta > Magnoliopsida > Asterales > Asteraceae > Artemisia > Artemisia tridentata. The sequence continues at coordinate 160,636,484 of CP139504.1, read as the reverse complement.
TATCTGTACCTTATTATGAATGCAACAACACAGAGATAAACGCTGATAGAGATTAGATTACTCCTTCCTCGAACCTAAGGGAGTAGAAGACAAAATGACAAGTGGGTTTTAGTTATCTTTTCATTTTAAGTAACTTTCTAATTTTGGTAACTTTCCAGATTTAATAACTTTCCATTTTTAGCAGGTTTCCCGAATTAACAGCTTTTCACATTTAGCAAGATATTAATATCTCAGATTAAGTTAAGTCCTTATTTAAGGCTTATTATGGTATTAAGGTATCTTTTAGCAGGTCACAAAAGTTTAGGGTTTATTTGACAGATTCTCATAGCTCAGGGTTTTAATTGTAAATTCATCTAATTCAAAGGCCTAACATGAAAATACTTTAAGTTACTGATTTAAATACACACTTTATTCATAATGACATTTTAATCCCTTTAGTTTCATAATTTACAGTTTATACCCCTCTAGTTATATAATTTACAAAACAAACCCTATATTTACATAATTTACTAATTAAATCCTACAATACCCATATTTACCAAACAAGCATCTTATTTTACATAATTACAAAATGTAAAATCAGAATTAAGTATATTACAGATTAGATCCCTCAGAATTTATACATTACATAAATGGTCCTTTAATTTTACAAAACTTATAAATTAAATCATAATTTCGTAACAATTACATATTAAGCCCATAAATACTAAAAATTACACAAAACACTCTTAATATCATTATTTACTCAAATGACTTCAAGTTTCCAGAATTTACACTTTTAGTCCCTCTATTTTAATTAATTACAATTCGACCCTTATAAATACCATTTATTCATTTTCTTGCAATATTTACACTTAGGACCCTCAAGTTATATTTTTCCTACATTCCTACAGACTTAAATGACATTACAAAAATATCCTAGAAGTTTCAAAGTTGGCAAAACATATCCTTATAATTTTAAAAACCAATCGGATTAACCTTTTAATTTGCAAAACCAAACCCTAATGTTATCTAATCATTAAGCCATCATTACCCAATCCTTAATAAAATTTATTAATTAGATCCAACCCAAAAAAACATAACCCTAATTCGATATAGGGTTTTTCCCTAATTTTCTTTATTTTTCTTTTAGATCCGATACATTCAAAATTCAAGATCAATTATTCTAGGCTTCAAAAAATCCCATGGTTATTTTTCGAGGCTTATATTATCAGTATAGAACATGTAAAAATTGTGGTTACACCCCAGAAAGTTCGTATAACATTATTTATGATTTAATTGTGTTTTAACTATTTAATTATCATACGCCATATTAAGCTTGCATGATTCATGTTTCTTATTTTTCCTGAGTTATATTCGACCTAAAGATCACTAGAAAAATGTTAAATCAATTTTACAACGTAAGAATTAGTCGCAAGGATTTTATACCTATCGTACGAATGAACCAAACAAAATAATGCACCACGATCCAACGAAGGCTTCAACACTCCAACTCCTATTTTTCGTAGCTTTTTTACACCTTGAATAACTCCAGAAAAATGCTTTCTCAAATCCAGAAGATCGTATGGGGTTTTGGCCGATTTTTGTTTGTAGCGATTTAGGGTTTCGGCTTATTTAGGGTTTTATAAAAATAAGATTTGATTTGTATAAATGATAATAACCGATTAGGAGGGGGATAAATCTCAGAAATTTCGGCCTATATGTTATCTCAAGATCACACTTTGATTTTGTATATAATTCCTTAAGTTATTTGATACTTATCCTAATTTAAATTGATTTATAAATATAAATAATTTAATTAAATATTTTCGGACCATATGTATATGTACATGTAATTTGTAATTTTTGGACATCCAAAAATAATCGAATGTTGTCCCAGAAATTTGTTTTGTTTTCATATGTAGTTGTTTTCATAAGTTTGGAATCAATTCAGAATTGTTATAAGTGATTTTATTAAGTTTTATGGCTTCAGGGGTAATTTGGTCATTTTATATGCTTTCTGAATTTCAGGTATTACAATTATCTGATGCACTTAATTCTCACCTCATAATTGCTCAAATCACAATAAAAATGGATAATTATCATACGCACTTAATTCTCGCCTCATAATTGCTCAAATCAGAGATAAAAGTATGTTTTATAACAGATTTTGAATATATTTTTGTTCGTTTTGCTATTTAGAATCAAATATAACGCTTATATATGTGTTTGTTATTTTTTATCTTTACCAATTATTTACTCATTATGAGTTAGAGTTTTGTTTTTTGAAATTTTCTTCGGTAATCATGATTGATGTATCGATTGTATGAGTTTTGTGATATGGTGGACTATACTGATTAGTTATTTTAAAATTTTTTGAGAAAGAAAAGTCTAGAAAACGTGTTCACAAAAACTGCACACAAGGTGTTTGATAAAATGTCTAAATGATATTTTATAATTGTGATGCATTAATTTCAAACTATGATGCACTAACCGTTCATCATTTACTTTTTGAAGGATTTCAATAAACATTTTACTTATTTCTTAAGATTATTGATGAGTGTGTAAATACTCATCATTTTTGTCCCATCTGAACTGCAAAAACATTTAAAAACACTCAAAAATGCTTCAAAATACAGAAAATATCCTTGGATTGTGTTTTTATCTGTTTCATGTGTAAAAGAATTGAAAACGGGACAAAAACAGGCAAAACTGGGCACAAGATTAGAAAACCGTGAAAAGCCGATGCCGGGATTGAAATTTACAAGTTTGGACCGCAAATATGCTCAGATTGTCAAAGTCAACCTTCAAGAATGTTAAATTTACAAGATTGAACCTTGGTAGTAATTTTGGAAAAATGGCAACAATGGTCCCTGTACTTTCGGATTTTACACAATTGGTCCCTAAAACTCTAAACCTAAACCAAACTCTATTTTAACCTAAACTAAATACCTAAACCCAACTAAACCCAGCCAAACCCAATCCTATAATAAACCAGCTACAACCCAAGCCCACTCCATATTTACTAAACCCAGCCCAAATCAAAATAATAAACCCGATCCACCCTTAGCTAAATATCCCAGGTTTGACCCAAGTCAAACTTTGCTTCTTCTTCAATACCATGTCCCGCCTTAAAACCATACCACCCCCCACCTCACCTTTGCAATACCACCATCAACCCATAACCCATCACCTCAACCCTCCTCCAATGAGAAACTTCACACGTTACCCCCCCCCCATGTGCTCAGAAACGTTAAAAAGCCACCTCACCCATTTTCCCGCCAAAAATCTAACGGACGATTAGGATTAATTCAAGACACGTGGATAGGTGGGATTTGATCAGAAGGATGAGAAAATACTTTTGGGAATGCTATTTAAAGAAGTGAAGTCACACAGAAGAAGTTGTCACCGTTTTTAGACCATTAGTAGTGTAAACTTTACTTATTGCATTGTTTCAGTTTAAATTTAAGTTTGATTATCATTTCAAGGTTGTTTCATGTCACTTGTTCTAAATTACTTCTGTGTTGTACCAATTTTATCAAGTTAATGAAATTCATGTTTTCAAAGTTCCTGTTAAATTCGAATCAAGTTTAGTGTTAATCAAAGAGCTTATTTATTGTTTGAATAAGCTTATACAAGCTTAATATCGCTTGATGTAAGCTTATTGTAGTTCATATCTGTTCTAATTCAAGAAAATCAGAAAAGTCAACCAAAGTCAACTGACTTTGGTCAAATAAGCTAAAGAAGGAATAAGCTGATTTGATCAGCTTATTTGGGTGTTTCATGGCTTATTGGATAAGCCTGGGTTGAGAGTTGTTACTGAGTTCATTTCATTTTCAGCTGGATCACTTGTAAGTTTCAAAATCCAATTTTAGCTTATTTCCTGCTTATTTGTGTTCAGTTTGTGTTATTGCTTATTTGTAATTTATTTTAGCTTCTCAGATCATTAGTAACTTAGATGATCATAGATTAGGTGATATTCTAGCTTTAAGCAGTTAGTTGTAGTCATAAATTGCAAAAGTAGTGTTTTAAAGGGTGTTTGGGATAAGTCCTGTTTTTGACCAAACACCAACTGTACTGTTCATTTGCCTTTTCTTAAATTTAGTTTGTGCTTATTGAAAGCTATATAAGCTGTTGTTGTAAAGAGTTAAGTGTTTTTAAAGCTTTTTGAGGTTTTGAAGGTGTGGGGTGAAACTTAGAAGCTCTACTGCCATCATAAGCTTGAAATAAGCTTGTGCTTTTTTGTAGTTATTTTCCTGTTATTTGAGGTCTCTATAATCACTATCCAGTAGTTAAAATGCAAGTCTTGTGGCCTAGTTAGGATTTGGACTGATTCTCATTATCATACTGCATCAGTACATATTATCAGTCCAAACACATTTAGCTACTGATCTCAGTGCTTATCCCTTTGTTCTTATTTCCTGATTTTTGGTTTGCACTTAGCCTATAGTACTAGCTTTAAGGTAATCATCTGGTATTGCACTTTACACCTTATTTACTGGCTCAAAATTAGTCTGCAATAAGCCCACTTACCCTGTTCCAACTCTGCATCAGTTTTTGCTTTTCCCAGCACCTGATCTTTTGCCAATTTGGAGTACAATTGGGGTGTTTAATTTGGGGCTTTTTGCATTTTTGTATAGCTTATAGTACAGGGTAGCTTTTGCCCCCATAATATTCTACTTTCCTGCTTATTTGAGTACTTAAATCTGCTCTGCAAGTTGGGGTGTTTGCCTGCTATTTTTTGCATAACTAGTGCTTCTGCCCTAGTGCTTATCAGCTTATTTATATTACTTATCTGGTCATTTTAAGTTGTTTTATGCTTTAATAAGTTGTTTAATCAATTTCCTAGCTTTTGGTTATTTTTCTAGCTTTTTAGCTTATTTTTGGGCTTTTTCCAAACTGCTATTCTGCCTAAATCAGCTTATTAGGCTTAGATAAACTCCATTTTCATTTTTCCTAGCTTTCTAATAATATTTTAGACTTAACCTGAATTTTTCAGATTTTTCCTAAGTCATTTACTATTTTTAATCCTTTTAATTAGTTTCTAATAGTTTTTAGTTCATATTAAATAAAATATAAATCAGAAAAATATAATTTTAATTTTCAAAATTTTTTTTTATTAAGTAGAATCTAATAAAAATATAATCACCTCTGTAGACCTTAGGAAAAATAAAATATAAAATAAGTGATAGTTTCTATTTAATAGATTTTATCTTTTTAAAAATTTTAATTAAGCACTTTTCATTTTTTTAATTTTCTTAGCTTCTTTTCACCTCGTAATATTTATAGGAAAAGTTTTTGATTTTTCTTTGTTCATTTAGTATTTATTATAAATTAAAATAGTTTAAAAAGTAATTAAATAATAAATAATTAATAATAATTAAAAATATAAATTTAATTTCTAAAATTTTCTTTTCTTAAATAGAACCTCGAAAAATAATTTTATACTTGTAGGATTAGTTTTTCTAATATTTCAGTTTTTACCCCGTTTTAGATTTCTCGTTACGCGTTTTTAGTTTATTTAATTCGCGTTTAATTTTCTTTTGTATATTTGTTTTTCATATATCAATTAGAATTAAAAAAGCAAAAATCCATATCCTAATTATCAGTCACTCTAATCCAAACTTAAACGATATTGCCCATTCCAGCCTCGTTGGGAAACGATCCGGGTAATCACTTACCTGGTTTCACACTACACACGAACGTGAGTTTTTGCAAGTATCCTTTTTCACAAAGGGGTGATTTGTATTTATTCACGTGTATCCGTCATTGCATAATATTTATATATACGTTTTAGCACGGATCAAATTTTGGCGCCGCTGCCGGGGAGGTGTGTTGCGACAATATTGTTTAAAGTTAAGCGATTAGTGACTTGAGATCCTTCTTTCAGAAGTTTCCACTTTTATAAAACCATATAAAATACAAAAATATTTTCCTTTTCTTTTATATATAAATATCATATAAAAAATTAAAAACCCAAAAACATTTTCTGTTTTATTGTTAAAATAAAAGATTAAAAGCAAAATTAATATAATATTCCTCAACTTGGGTATTATCATAATAAGTTCCCAAACCAAAAATTAAACTTGCCTTTGTGTCGCTTGCGAATTCGGCTCACCTTTGATTGATAAACAAACTCTAACGGAGGTTTAAGGATAGTTTGACATTAAATTGTCGAACTGAAAGAAGCGGGTTTTTAAGGAGCATTTATTGCCCACCTTTGCTTCTCCGCCACTCTGTGCGTTTTTCAGTCAGAGAGCTACCGTACGCTTGTTGATTTAAGGTTTAAGTTCCTTGTGTTTTGCTTCGATCTTGTTTTAATTGAATTATTTGATTTAAGGTTTAAGTTATTTTCCAAAAATCCAAAAAAAAAAAAAAAAAAAAAAAAAAAAAAAAAAAAAAAAAAATTGAAAAACCAAAAACCTAAAAATATTCATCTTTACCCTCTTACCCTTTTTGATTCTTTATCCCTTTACCCTCTATCCATTTGATTCTAAACTTCTTATACCTTTCTTCTATGTCGTCACTGGGCTATCGCTGTTTTCGTTGTAGAGGTCCAGTGGGTGATAATCTTCGTTGTTCCAAGTGTTCGTGTGAGCAGTGTGGAAATGATGCACCAGACGGATCTTGTTATTGGTGTGAATTAGCCCTCAAAAGAGAGCTTAATTCCATCAATGATTCTCAAAGTTATTCTGACTACCCTTCACAGCCCGAGATACATGCTATTAGTGACAAACCGTCAAGAATCGATTCTAACCTTTCACGATTTACGGTTAAAAGTTTGTCAAGCAAACGTACAGAGCTTAGAACGGTAACTAAAAACGACTTGCCTAATGTTGATACAAAAGTTGGGCGTTCCTTGATAGGACTTCTATTCTCGTACCAATTCGAATCTTAATGCTTGATGAGACCTACGCACTAAGAAAAAGAACAAACACCGTTAGGCTTATCGAGGGATTGTCTCCCCCGATTATCCTCCGGCGTGAGAGTAAGTAATCGAATGTAGGGTTTAGTAAAGGGTTAAGGTTTATTGAAGATCGTACCTTTTACCGAGGGCTTGGGTGCCCTTTATATATGCATGAAACCCTAGTGGGTTTCGTGTTCCCTACTCTTCGGCGTGTTAGCCGACATCGGGTATATAGTATATATCTTCTTTATTTAGAAGATATTCTATATATTATCCGGAAATAACTTTGGGCTTGGGCCTTGTCGACCCAAGCCGCATAACTGGTAGTCCAGTTGCGGCCCATACGTGGTGGGCTTAATTGTTAGTGTTGTTCACTAACCGGGTTCGTGACCCGGGTATAGACTATACGTCATCATGTCCCCCCAGTCTAGTGTGCGCAGGGTAAGACCTGCGTATGCTAGACTAAGGTCTTGTCGAAATAATTCCTCACGCGTACGCGGGAAGCTTTCAAAAATATACCGCCTAAAATCCACGTGGAATGTATCTAGTCCAAAAAAGTGCAATTGGGGTACCTTGGGAAGTGGAGAGGTTGCCCACTTGCCTTGTCCCGTCATTTATCCTAGCCACACGATTTGAGCTAGTGGGGTACACGTGGCGATCATCTGTGGTGGATAGGAAAAGTATATAAACTACCGCCGCTTATTCACTGTGACATCCACAGTTAAAAATCACACCTCCACCATTTTCACATCTTCAAATCTTCTTCCAAAAAAAAGATAATTCAAAGGTAATTGCGCGTGCGCACATAATCTGAGTCACAATATGGTAGCGCAACTTCATGATTTTCATTCTAACATAACCGAGGATGAACTGATTCAGTTCACCTCGGATTATTTTATCCCTATGGGCCTGCGCCCTGAGGTACCAGGCCCAAATGACACCATCGCGGATTTCCCTGCTGGGAAGGTGGGGTTATATACGCGCTTTTTCGAGTGGGCGAATCAGCGCGTCCCCATCTCCGTGTTACTGAGTGACATACTCAATTATTACAATCTCCACATCTCCCAGTTGCATTGTATTGGTGCTGGGAAGATTGCTAACTTTGAGGTGAACTGTCGCTTGTTGGCGATTCACCCAACCCTCCACTTATTTCGCGCGTTTTATCACGCAACGTGGTCAAATGGGTGGGTTACCTTTTCGAAGCGCGTTGGAAAGTTACAGTGTTACGTGCAGAAGGTAGATAAGCTCAAGGATTGGAGGGAAAAATTCTTTTGGGTTGATGAAGCCGTCTTCCCTGACCATTTTCCATTTTACACCCGTGCCGATCTGCCCAAGGATGAGCGCCCCCCTGAGACGTGGTATAACGCGGATCATGCGGCGATCATTGATGAGAACCGTATTCCCATCAAGCCATATCCGGAGGCGTTCCTGGTGCATATGGGCATCAGTCGCAACTACTTCGAGCATGAGACGGAGGTCCCCACATTCTTGAATGCGGATGGCACGGGTGGGTGCTCCTTCTGTCGCCTTACTGTCGTTATTAGTGTAAGCGCTTCTTCTTTTTCCATACTTTATGTAACTTGCCTTTCTCTGTTTACTTGATGCGCAGAGATGGATCTGTTCGCTGTTGTGAGGCTGGAGAATCCGCGTGCTGTGGCGGTGGGAGTGCGTCCTCTGGGGGACGGTGAGCAGACTATTCTGCAGGCGACGGCAGGGCGCGTCGTGGATTTGGTTATCCCAGATCCCGAAGGCTCCCCTCATGTGGTGGTAGCTGAGCCAGTTCAGTCTGTGGCTCCTCCTGTGCAGCAGGGTCCTGACACTGCGCAGCCTCCTCCCCCCTTGATCCATTTAGAGGATTCTGATAATGATATGGAGGAGGGCTCCCCACTGACGCGGAAGAGAGCGTCTGGTGGTTATGGTGAAGGGCCTTCCAAGAGGCCGCGGACTGAGGCTGGGGAAGGCCCATCTTTTACTGAGGTGCAGATGGAGTAAGTATCTGAATTGTTAGTTATAAACTTTTGTCAAGTTGTATTTTATTCTAACCGTGTTGCTCCGTGTCTTCAGTGTGGAAGCTGAGAAGTCTAGTGGAGGTGCGTCCACGACTGAAACTGAGAAGGAGAAGGACGTGTCCTCAACTGAGGCTGAGAAGGAGAAAAACGTGTCCTCGACTCCTCCCCCCACGTAAGTAGTTTTTAGTAATCCCTTAGGATTTTGTATATGCTTGACTGTTTTCCGTACGCTGATCTTGCTTCTTGATTTTTCGTACAGTGAACAGCCTGCTGGTGTTGTTGATGAGAGTGCGCCACCCAAGGAGAGTCCCCTTGAGGCGTCTGCATCGAAGGACATTGCAGTGGAGTTAAGTCCCTTTGACTCCGCGATGGAGGAGCTGGCCTCCATAGCTGTGCGCCAGTCTGAGCTGGTTTCGCAAGCCAGGGTGTACCAGTCTGATGAAGTTTCCAGACTGCGGGCGCAATTAGCGTCTGTGCAGGCTGAGTTAGCAAGCTCTAAAGCTGAGCAGCTGAGCTCCAAGGCTAAACTGGAGCGCGCAGAGGCGTCTGCGCTAAAAATGGGTGAGGAGAAGGTCATGGTGATGGCTGAGTTGGAGCGGGAGCGCGCTTTTGCAGACCGTCAGAGGCGTAACTCGTTGTGGGCGCTGAAGTACTTGGAACAGAATAGGAGCAAGCACTTTGCCAATATTGAAGAGTTCCGCAGCCGCATTGAGCTTGCCCTGAAGACGCAAGAGGAGAAGCTCCGCCAGCTCAGCATTGAGTACGATGAGGAGCTGTACCCCCATCTTGTTCAGTCTGTGGCTGAGCGCAGGTACATGCTGTTTTACTTCTTTATATCTTGTATATGTTTGGGACCCTTTTTCTTATTAACACTTGTGTTATTTCGTAGGTGGTTGATCAGTCATGGTCTTCGCCTGGCCGCCATGTGTACGCTGGAGCATCCTGAGGTCACCGCATCCTTTGGGAAGGTTGTGAATTGCGCTATTGCGCACGGTGAGACCTCGGCCGCAGACAAGCTTGCGGAGGCCAAGTTGCTGACCGTGCCGCTTGCTGAGGTGCCTGGGTATAAGGCGGATGCCCATGCTGAGCTTGTTGCTGCCATGGAGGAGCTAAAGAAGCTTGAGCTTCCGCACATCGCTCTCTTGGAGCGTGATCAGGACCAGCCGATCAGCGTGATCATGGCGGGGCTCACTCTTCCTAGGCATCTGCAGGATGATGCAGATCAGCAGGTGGACTTCTACTTGAAGCCTGATGTGGCGCAGTTGAAGGTACCCATTTTTGCTCAGCCTCGTGACATTCTGAATCCTTTTCGTCTTGAGAAAGAGATTTCTTTGCAAAGGTCGCTAAATGCGCATGTTTCCAGGGTCGCACGAAAGAAAGGCGAGAAAGGAAAGGCCATTCTGTGCGGCATAGGCGCTGCGCATCAGCCTAGATCCGATGGTGTGCCTGTCTGCGTGGCCACTGTTTCCCTTGATGATGCCGAGTTACTGAAGCGACTCGAGGATGCAAAGGAAGCGGCTTTTGGTGGGGGCTCTAGCCAGCTAAGGCGTGCCTATAGCATTTAGCCTTTTTGTAGAAACGTATTCTATAAATAAAAAGTTGCTTTTGTACTTAGTGTGTCTATAACTTCTAAATACTTATGCTTTTTGAACTCGTAGTTCTTATATGACTTATGTATCCTTGCGTGAAGATAGCTTTAAGTGTTTAAGCGTACTTAGAAAATAAGGGTCATAATCGTGTATGAATTTCCTTAAGGACCGTAATCGTGTGTTGAATTTTTCCAACTTAATCATAGTCGTCTATGTATTTTTGTAAGTTTACTTGTCGTATTGTACTTTTAAGGAATCAAGAGTCTTGATTTCCTTAGTTGTTAAACGCGCACAGTGTGCTCTATCGCGCATCCGTCGTGGGGTGCGTGAGGTACTTGCGCCAACGTCTTGAGCGCAAGGTGTTTAACAAGGATTCGTGATCCGGTGTTGATGGGTTTGCAACCCTCTTACTCAACGAGTAGTTTATTAGGTTTACTCATCCTTTCTGCCATCGTGGGTCTTAGTGTGTGCATGCACGCCATGTAGGCAAGAATATAACAATATTGAAACATGATAATAAAAGATGCAAACAATAAAGTTAAATGTGTTATGGAGTTAGCTAGAAACCATAACGTTTTATTAATACTTGCAAGTTTTGGAAAAGAAAAAATGTTTATCTAGATAATAAAATTACATGGATCTTTATTGAGGGCACTTTCTAAAGCGCAAGAGTGTCCATGTTGGGCCGTAGCCTTCTTCAAAGATAGCACCATTTAAGGTTGCGGACGTTCCATGTTCGCTGTAGCTCATTTCCGTCCTTGTCGCGTAACTTGTACGCTCCATTTCCAAGTGCTTCTATGACCTCGTAAGGTCCTTCCCACTTTGGTCCTAGCTTTCCAGTGTCTTCTGCGCGGCTTGAGTCGTTTTCGCGGTATACGAAGTCGCCTGGTCTGAATGAAGTGCTGCGCACTTTGGTATCATAGTATTTTTTCATTCTCAACTTGGCTTTCTCTTCGCGTATTGCTGCGCGTTCACGTCGCTCTTCCAATAGATCTAAGTCTATGCGCCGCTCATCATCATTGGTTGCCGCATTAACTTCCGCAGTACGGATGGTTGGCATTCCAATTTCAGCTGGTATAACAGCTTCTGTCCCATAGACCAAAGAGAAGGGGGTGTCCCCGTTGCTGACCTTGATGGTTGTTCGGTGCGCCCTAAGAACATGTGATAGTTCTTCTACCCATCTACCTTTGTGTCTGTCCAGGCGCGCTTTGATTCCTTCGCCAAGGCTTCTGTTTGCGCGCTCGACCAGACCATTGGTTTGTGGATGAGTTACTGATGCAAAGTGTTGCGTGATGTTCAGCTGTTCGCACCAGTCTTTGAACGTGTTATCACGGAATTGTTTTCCGTTATCAGAGATAATTTCTCCAGGTAATCCAAAGCGACATACTATGTTGTCCCACACGAATCGTTTTACCTGGTTACCTGTTATAGTCGCTACTGCCTTTGCTTCGATCCACTTGGTAAAGTAATCTATTGCCACAATGAGGAATTTCAATCCTCCTGCGGCAATGGGGAAAGGTCCAGCGATGTCGATACCCCATTTGTAGAATGGCCATGGCGATGTAATAGATGTTAGCTCATGCTGTGGTCGGCGCGGAATGGGTCTGTGAACTTGGCAATCATTGCACTTTCGTACCAGGTCGCGTGCGTCGCGGTGCATAGTTGGCCAATAGTATCCAGACCTAAGGGCGCGCGCTACAATGGATCGTGGTCCTGAGTGCATGCTGCATGAGCCTGCGTGGATCTCTCGAAGTACATAGTCTGCCTGGAGAGGTCCAACACACCTAAGCCATGGTTGTAGGAATGAACGTCTATATAAGACGTTGTCTCTGAGCTCGAATCGCTGCGCTGTGCGTCGGATTCTTCGAGCTTCCTTCTGCTCTTGGGGAAGTATGCCCTTGCTGATGAAGTCAATAATCGGTGTCATCCACGTAGGATTTTCCTCTTCTATCACCGTGGATATTTCCATCTCTGTGATTGACTTGTTTTTCAAGGTTTCCACCAAAACTTGTTTTGAGAGATGCGCAAAACTGGTGGATGCAATTTTGCTCAGCGCATCTGCTTTCCTATTTTCACTCCTGGGAACCTGCTTGATGATGAATCTATCGAAGTTCTGGATCAGAGATTTGGTCTTTTCGAGGTATTGGATCATGTGTTCCTCCTTTGCTATATATTCTCCTGAAACGTGGTTAGCCACTAGCCGCGAATCGACGTTTACTTCTAGGTTGCGTGCACCCATTTGAGTTGCGATGCGTAACCCAGCTAGGAGTGCTTCGTATTCTGCCTCGTTGTTCGTGGCTGTGAATTCAAAACGCAGTGCGTAGGTGAATTCAACTCCTTCTGGGTTGGTGAGAATAAGGCCGCCTCCTGATCCATCTACGCATGAGGATCCATCAGTAAATAGAATCCATGGTTCCTGAAGTTCCTCCTTGCTTGTCGCAGGTGGAGTGTCTGTATCCGGCTTCTCGATGATGAAGTCGGCCAATATCTGCCCTTTAATTGCAGTGCGCGGTCTGTATGATATGTTATGCTCGCCCAGTAATACACTCCATTTTTGGAGGCGTCCCGATGCGTCGGGTTTCGATATAACCTGTTTGATGGGTTGGTCTGTGATAACAGCGATTGGATGCGCCTGGAAGTACCGGCGTAGTCTTTTCGCTGCAAACACTAAGGCTAGGACCAATTTCTCCATTGCAGTGTAGTTAATCTCCGTTTTCTTCAGCGCCTTACTAACAAAATAAATGGGTGTTTGGACGGAATTCCTGTCTGTCAGAAGGACTGCGCTGACTGCTCCTTGAGTCGCAGATAGGTACATGATCAGCTCTTCCCCTGGTCGGGGTGCAACAAGCTTTGGGAGCGCTGCTATGTGTTGTTTGAGCTGTTGGAAGGCTTCTTCTGCCTCCGCAGTCCACCTGAAGTCTCCCTTTTTGGTGCACTTCTTGAGTGTCTTGAATAGGGGAAGTGACTTGTCTGCTGATTTGGATAAGAATCGGTTCAGTCCAGCTAGCTTGCCGTTTAGTGACTGAACTTCTTTTAGTGTGCGCGGTGAGGGGAGGTCAATGACTGCTTGAGTCTTCTCTAGGCAAGGCTTGATCCCATCGGGCTCTATCAAATACCCGAGAAACATGCCTTCCGTAGCGCCAAATGTACACTTCTTGGGGTTCAATTTCATGTTGATTCTCCTGAGTGTTTTGAACGTTTCCTCCATGTCGCGCACCAGCTCATCCTCTGTATGGCTTTTGATGACGAGATCATCGACGTATACTTCCAAGTTGCGTCCCACTTGTTTCTCGAACGCAGTGTCCACCAATCTTTGGTATGTTGCTCCTGCGTTCTTGAGGGCGAAGGGCATCTTTGTGTAGCAGTAGACCCCTTGACTTGTGTGGAAGGCCGTCTTTTCTTCGTCTTCCTCTGCCATTTGAATTTGGTGGTATCCCTTGTATGCGTCCAGGAAGCATTTGAAGGGATATCCACATAGAGACTCAATTTTCCAGTCTATTTCCGGTAGCGGGTAGCAGTCCTGTGGACATGCTTTATTGAGATCCGTAAAGTCTACGCACATCCTCCAACTGCCATCGCTCTTCTTTACCATCACTGGGTTAGAGAGCCAGTCATGGTAGTAGACTTCACGCATGATGCCTGCGTCTACCAGCTTATGTACTTCTTCCAGGATGGCTTTTGCGCGGTCTGGAGCTTGTCCGCGCTTTTTCTGTCGTATTGGAGGATATCCTTGTCGGATTTGTAGCTTATGTTCCGTGATGGAGCGTGGTACTCGTGTCATATGCTTAGGTTCCCATGCAAAAATATCCAAATTATTTTGCAAGAGTGCGCATATAGCTGACCTGCCTTTGTCAGACAGAGACCCACCAATAGACACCTGTTGGTCCGGGTATTCAGGGTGAATGGCGACCGCTAGATTTGGGACTTTGATTGCGCGCTGTTCTGGAACAATACTTACGTCACTTGTCACTGCGTTACATTCCTTGGGTGGTGTGGTGGTATTGTAAAGGGTGACAATACCTCCTTCCACTGGGAACTTGAGCATTCCGTGCGCTGTGGATGGGACGGCGCGGATGGATGATATTCCAGGTCTCCCAATAATACCGTTATACGGGGAGGGGGATCTGATTACCATGAAGTTCATCCAGGTAGTTGTAGAGTGTGGTTTGTCACCAACTTCTACAAATAGACGTAATTGCCCCGTGGGCCATATCTTCTCCCCTGTGAAGCCGGTGAGCGGCGTTGTGGCTGGGATCAGCTGACTCTGTATCTCAGGTCGCAGCTTCTTGAAACAGTGTTCGTATATGATATCAGCGGATGCACCTCCATCTATATACATGCGACGGATGTCGTGACCCGCCGTATGTATTTCAATGGTGAGTGGATCCACTACTGCGTTGTTCGCAGTCAGGGAGGGGAAAGAAATTTCGTTTCCCTTAGAAAAACGCTGACTAACTTTCTGTCTAGTCGCGCGGGACCATGGCTGTATCATGTAGATGATATCTGCCTTTTCTTTTGGTGTCTCTTTCTTGGCCCCTGGTTTTGATTTGTCTTTCCCTTCTCTGATGTTTTTTACGAGATGGTCCATCTTTCCTTCCTTTACCAATTTGTCAATCAATTGGCGCAGTTGGACGCAATCGTTGGTTGTGTGGCCCTTCTGTCCATGGTATTCGCAATAACCATTCCCTATGCGCTTATCCTCTGGGGTGCGGATTGGTGGTGGTTTCGGGAAGTTTGCGCCCTCCGTCACAAATATCTCCCTTGGGGTTTTTGTGAGGGGTGTGTATCTATCATTGTCTCTTCCACTCCCTTGGTTGCGATAGCCTCTGCTGCGGCTGTTACGACTGCCACCTTGGTCATTGGATTGTCTCCTTGACTCTTCTTGTGGTCTATGATTCGAATAGCCTTTTTTGCTATCTGCAGCGGCTTCTTCTCCTTGGACGAAAGACCTTGTGCGCTTCATGAGCTCATCGAAGGTTAGGGGAACCTTATCGTTTAGCTTTTTTATCAGATCTGGATTATTGATTGCATTCATGAAACCCGATATTTTCAGTATCTCTGGACACGCCTTGACTTTCATGCACTCGTCCTTGAAGCGTTCCATAAAAGCACTTGTAGATTCCCCTTGTCGCTGTTTAACCCTAGCGAGTTCGACAGGGTTTTTGGCGCATTTCTTCCTTTGAGTGAAGTTTAAGCGAAATGCTCTGCGCAACTCTTCAAACCCACCAATGCTTCTGCGTGGAAGCTTACTAAACCAGTTGCGCGCATTCCCTACTAATGTGGAGTTGAACATATGGCACCACACAGGCTGTGGCCAATTTTCGATAGTAGCTGCTGATTCGAAAATTTTTAGGTGATCATCATAATCACCTGTCCCATCATATGTTTTGACATTAGCAGGCATGCGCCTTTTCTTGTTCTCAGAAAAGTCACTGATGCGCCTAGTAAACGCATCAACCTTTTGGCGACGCCAGGGGAGAGACATGTCTTCATCATCCTGGTCGCGGTATTTCTCTCTTGATTTCCAGTGTCCAGTCTCGCTGTCCGAGGAATCTCTTGAGGATGAGCGGACTCTTTTGTGACGCCTGCGTCGACTATCATCAGAGTCTGAGCTTGCTCCTCTGCGGCGCTTGCGCCGACTATCCTCAGAGTCAGAGCTTGAGGGGCTTTCACTTGGGGAACATCGTCTCCCAAGCCTATCTTGGATCCTGCGTTTGCCAAGCCTAGCGTGGACATTGGCGCGCCGCTCCCCCTCTTCAGGCTCTTCCAGATGTTGAAGGTCAGCTGCTTCATCGTCCACAACCTTCCTTCCAATCCTGGCGAATACTGGTTGTTTACGGCTATCCCTCTCGCGTCTTTCCTTTCGGTAGCGCGGTGGGGATGCGTCAGGATTAGGGTCAAAGTTGAGTCTGGCGTGCAGACTTTGGCTTGACCTCTTCTTTGCCTCCTCTCGCATGAGCGCAGTCAAGGCTTCGTAGTTCTGAGATACGAAGTCACTTGGGGCTAATTCGGAGGTAACTCCTTCTAGCGCGATAGAGTCGGTTTCCAAAGCTGGATCCTTGTTTCGTACAGGCGCGTTGGGAGGCTCAGTGAAGTTTACTTCTGGCATGGCAAGAGGTGTGCGCTCCAGTTCTATCTCACTAGTACTTGTCGTAATAGCGGGGGTAAACCTGGTAAGCGATTCCACTGCAGGAAAGACCAGATTTGGGTGCGCTCCTAAGTTTTGAGGCGTACTGGTTGTCCCAGAGGCCTGTTTAGAAGCCGTATCAATTTGATGCTTCTTTCCTAGTGGATCGTCCTGCGTTTTCTTCCCATGCGGACTCTTATGACTTCCGTGTTTCGTCATTCTAGTTTTTTGGTAAAATCCTTAGTGTAGGGTCCCACGTGGTCGTGGGTTCGGGTCCCACGGATGGCGCCACTTGTTGATACAAAAGTTGGGCGTTCCTTGATAGGACTTCTATTCTCGTACCAATTCGAATCTTAATGCTTGATGAGACCTGCGCACTAAGAAAAAGAACAAACACCGTTAGGCTTATCGAGGGATTGTCTCCCCCGATTATCCTCCGGCGTGAGAGTAAGTAATCGAATTTAGGGTTTAGTAAAGGGTTAAGGTTTATTGAAGATCGTACCTTTTACCGAGGGCTTGGGTGCCCTTTATATATGCATGAAACCCTAGTGGGTTTCGTGTTCCCTACTCTTCGGCGTGTTAGCCGACATCGGGTATATAGTATATATCTTCTTTATTTAGAAGATATTCTATATATTATCCGGAAATAACTTTGGGCTTGGGCCTTGTCGACCCAAGCCGCATAACTGGTAGTCCAGTTGCGGCCCATACGTGGTGGGCTTAATTGTTAGTGTTGTTCACTAACCGGGTTCGTGACCCGGGTATAGACTATACGTCATCAAGAACGATTTGCCTAATCTTCACGTTTATCAAGAACAAGAACCAGAGACCATAACGGAAGTGGTGGAAATTCCTAGCTCTCAGAGCACACCACTTGTCCCACCTCCGGATTTTATTCCTTGTGTCGGTTGTGGTGAGCCGCTTTTCGGTTTGCCATGTCGTTGGTGTACATGTGAACAATGTGGTAATGATATTCGAGACGGAAGTTGTTTGTTTTGTGGTTCGAGGAATTCATTTGCTTATGATCCTAATCCGAACTCATTCAACGACTCTTCAAATTTTTCCAACTACCCATCACATTCATACGAGCAAGAATCATATTATCCAAATCTCAATGATGCATCGTATCAAAATACACCAAACTTTTCTTGTGAGTATTGTGGAGGTCCTGACCAAAGTTTTGAGTGTCAAACAAATAACATGCTTGTCTATGAGCAGGTTTCTTGTAACAGTCAAAATCTTGGTTATGACCAATATCCATATGATTCACCGAATCAGTCACAGCAAATGTATTGTTGTGAGTACTGTGGTGGTCCACATTATGAATCCGATTGTCAAACGAGGACCCCTCTTGTCTATGAGCATGGCCCTTGTGACAATTATGATCATTCTTATCACGACCAGCCTCCACAGCGCCAAACAATTCAAACTCAGCCTCAGCTACCTCTTGAAGAATCTTTCGAAGATGTATTCCAAAAACTTAAAAATTTTGTGGATACACTTAATGATTCGGCTGTTAGGCATATCCAAAATGATCGTCATGGTGAATCTATGGAAGAGATACTTGCCATAGAACAAGCTGCACACAATCGTTTATTATTTAAACAGGCGTGCATGCTCGATGACGAAGATGAAGACAACGAGGAGAGTGCTATTCCTTTGAATAAATCCATTTTTCAACTCCCTCAGTCTATTTCAAACACATCATTCTTTCCAACTTTAGACTCCGAGGACTCTCTTATTATGGGGGATGAGCATATTAGCACTATTCCTGAAAAGGAATCGGACGAATTCATAAAGTCTAGTGCTGAGAACCTTATTCCAATCCCAAGTGAGTCTGAGGATATATCGGACAGTGAAAGTGATTGTTCTTCTAGTAGTGATCAACCTCTTGACACTACTGATGATTTTTTCGGGACGTTTTGTAACCCTCTTTTCAATGATTCTTTCGGGATTTTCTCTAATTCCCTTTTCAATTCAAATGATGATTTTTCCTCTAGTGATGATAAATCACTTTCTGATGAGGATGTTCAAAATGAAAGTCTCAAAGTCTATTCGAATTCTCTTTTTGAATTTGATGATGAGTGCTTTTCTATCAAAATAAATCCTCTCTTTGATGAAGAGTTAGAAAATGATGAGGTCAAGGACTCTATTATTCATAAACTTGATGATATGACCTCAACTCTTAAATCCGATATTGATCTTTCTCTGACATATGTGACATTTCCAGTTGAGGATCGCCATTAAATTGACTTCACATATGTCGTTCGAGTTTTTCTACCTTTCTGTCCTTATAAGGTAGCTTGTCCTTTCCCTCACTCGTTTCGGAATGAGAACAAAGTTTTTGACCCCGGCATCTCTCTTGAGCCGGATGTATCTCATCGGAGTGGATCTTTCAAATATTTCAATATTTATCCAAACATTTCAAATGAAAGTCCGATGGAGATTGTTTCTTCCACTTGCTTCCCCATGAACCAATGAATGCGGGGTCGAGTCAAGCTAAGTGACTCGGTGAACAAAAACATTAGCAAAACATGGGTTTTCACCCATGTCTCTGTCTTCTTTCTCTGTTCTACCACCTAAGTGTGGGGGAGTTGCCCCTGCTGCTGTTACCATGTATATATATCTATAAAAAAAAAAAAAAATGTGTATATATAAATAATGGCTATTAGTAATGTTTCCTTTTTACGTTCTAAGTGTCGGCATAATAGCCGATACTTTGAATATTGAGGGCAATATTCAGTTCTAAGTGTGGGGGGGAATTCTGGCGAATTTGATCAAATGTGTACCTTTTAGTGCCCGAGTACCCCCATTTTGGCCAAAAAAAAAAAAAAAAAATCACTTAAAAAAAAAAAAAAAAAAAAAATCACTTAGAACGCAATAAATGGTTATCAGTCCGCCATGTCTAACCCACATAAGGACTGGCTAATCCGAGAGCAAACGGCTCTTGGTAAAGATGTCTCAAATCCGTTTATGGCTTACAATTTGCCAAAAAATTGTATGGTATTCGACTCAACATGTCTTTATAAGTGAAGAGTTGGCTAGCCCGCAAGGTTATGGCTTGTGGTAAAGGCAGTGAAAAACCATAATTGGTAATCAGCTCACCAAGATGATAACTGTATTTTATCTAAGAGTTGGCTAGTCCAGAAGCAAACGGCTTTTGGTAAAGACAAATCAAATCCGTTGACAGCTGATGGTTTGCTCAAAATCATTTGGTTATCATTGTACCAAAGTATCACATACTAAAACATTGGCTACTCCAGAAGTAATGGCTATCTGGTAAAGAGAAAAATCCATTAAATTTTCATAAAAGATTGCTAGGGACTAGCAATAGTTTAGTGTGGGGGATTGATGAGTGTGTAAATACTCATCATTTTTGTCCCATCTGAACTGCAAAAACATTTAAAAACACTCAAAAATGCTTCAAAATACAGAAAATATCCTTGGATTGTGTTTTTATCTGTTTCATGTGTAAAAGAATTGAAAACGGGACAAAAACAGGCAAAACTGGGCACAAGATTGGAAAACCGTGAAAAGCCGATGCCGGGATTGAAATTTTCAAGTTTGGACCGCAAATATGCTCAGATTGTCAAAGTCAACCTTCAAGAATGTTAAAATTTACAAGATTGACCCTTGGTAGTAATTTTGCAAAAATGGCAACAATGGTCCCTGTACTTTCGGATTTTACACAATTGGTCCCTAAAACTCTAAACCTAAACCAAACTCTATTTTAACCTAAACTAAATACCTAAACCCAACTAAACCCAGCCAAACCCAATCCTATAATAAACCAGCTACAACCCAAGCCCACTCCATATTTACTAAACCCAGCCCAAATCAAAATAATAAACCCGATCCACCCTTAGCTAAATATCCCAGGTTTGACCCAAGTCAAACTTTGCTTCTTCTTCAATACCATGTCCCGCCTTAAAACCATACCACCCCCCACCTCACCTCTGCAATACCACCATCAACCCATAACCCATCACCTCAACCCTCCTCCAATGAGAAACTTCACACGTTACCCCCCCCCCATGTGCTCAG
Source organism: Artemisia tridentata subsp. tridentata (assembly GCA_021014915.2). Taxonomy (NCBI): domain Eukaryota; kingdom Viridiplantae; phylum Streptophyta; class Magnoliopsida; order Asterales; family Asteraceae; genus Artemisia; species Artemisia tridentata. The sequence goes on along the minus strand of CP139504.1, from coordinate 160,615,829 downwards.
AAACGTTAAAAAGCCACCTCACCCATTTTCCCGCCAAAAATCTAACGGACGATTGGGATTAATTCAAGACACGTGGATAGGTGGGATTTGATCAGAAGGATGAGAAAATACTTTTGGGAATGCTATTTAAAGAAGTGAAGTCACACAGAAGAAGTTGTCACCGTTTTTAGACCATTAGTAGTGTAAACTTTACTTATTGCCTTGTTTCAGTTTAAATTTAAGTTTGATTATCATTTCAAGGTTGTTTCATGTCACTAGTTCTAAATTACTTCTGTGTTGTACCAATTTTATCAAGTTAATGAAATTCATGTTTTCAAAGTTCCTGTTAAATTCGAATCAAGTTTAGTGTTAATCAAAGAGCTTATTTATTGTTTGAATAAGCTTATACAAGCTTAATATAGCTTGATGTAAGCTTATTGTAGTTCATATCTGTTCTAATTCAAGAAAATCAGAAAAGTCAACCAAAGTCAACTGACTTTGGTCAAATAAGCTAAAGAAGGAATAAGCTGATTTGATCAGCTTATTTGGGTGTTTCATGGCTTATTAGATAAGCCTGGGTTGAGAGTTGTTACTGAGTTCATTTCATTTTCAGCTGGATCACTTGTAAGTTTCAAAATCCAATTTTAGCTTATTTCCTGCTTATTTGTGTTCAGTTTGTGTTATTGCTTATTTGTAATTTATTTTAGCTTCTCAGATCATTAGTAACTTAGATGATCATAGATTAGGTGATATTCTAGCTTTAAGCAGTTAGTTGTAGTCATAAATTGCAAAAGTAGTGTTTTAAAGGGTGTTTGGGATAAGTCCTGTTTTTGACCAAACACCAACTGTACTGTTCATTTGCCTTTTCTTAAATTTAGTTTGTGCTTATTGAAAGCTATATAAGCTGTTGTTGTAAAGAGTTAAGTGTTTTTAAAGCTTTTTGAGGTTTTGAAGGTGTGGGGTGAAACTTAGAAGCTCTACTGCCATCATAAGCTTGAAATAAGCTTGTGCTTTTTTGTAGTTATTTTCCTGTTATTTGAGGTCTCTATAATCACTATCCAGAAGTTAAAATGCCAGTCTTGTGGCCTAGTTAGGATTTGGACTGATTCTCATTATCATACTGCATCAGTACATATTATCAGTCCAAACACATTTAGCTACTGATCTCAGTGCTTATCCCTTTGTTCTTATTTCCTGATTTTTGGTTTGCACTTAGCCTATAGTACTAGCTTTAAGATAATCATCTGGTATTGCACTTTACACCTTATTTACTGGCTCAAAATTAGTCTGCAATAAGCCCACTTACCCTGTTCCAACTCTGCATCAGTTTTTGCTTTTCCCAGCACCTGATCTTTTGCCAAATTGGAGTACAATTGGGGTGTTTAATTTGGGGCTTTTTGCATTTTTGTATAGCTTATAGTACAGGGTAGCTTTTGCCCCCATAATATTCTACTTTCCTGCTTATTTGAGTACTTAAATCTGCTCTGCAAGTTGGGGTGTTTGCCTGCTATTTTTTGCATAACTAGTGCTTCTGCCCTAGTGCTTATCAGCTTATTTATATTACTTATCTGGTCATTTTAAGTTGTTTTATGCTTTAATAAGTTGTTTAATCAATTTCCTAGCTTTTGGTTATTTTTCTAGCTTTTTAGCTTATTTTTGGGCTTTTTCCAAACTGCTATTCTGCCCAAATCAGCTTATTAGGCTTAGATAAACTCCATTTTTATTTTTCCTAGCTTTCTAATAATATTTTAGACTTAACCTGAATTTTTCAGATTTTTCCTAAGTCATTTACTATTTTTAATCCTTTTAGTTAGTTTCTAATAGTTTTTAATTCATATTAAATAAAATATAAATCAGAAAAATATAATTTTAATTTTCAAAATTTTCTTTTATTAAGTAGAATCTAGGAAAAATATAATCACCTCTGTAGACCTTAGGAAAAATAAAATATAAAATAAGTGATAGTTTCTATTTAATAGATTTTATCTTTTTAAATTTTTTAATTAAGCACTTTTCATTTTTATAATTTTATTAGCTTCTTTTCACCTCATAATATTTATAGAAAAAGTTTTAGATTTTTCTTTGTTCATTTAGTATTTATTATAAATTAAAATATTTTAAAAAGTAATTAAATAATAAATAATTAATAATAATTAAAAATATAAATTTAATTTCTAAAATTTTCTTTTCTTAAATAGAACCTAGAAAAATAATTTTATACTTTTAGGATTAGTTTTTCTAATATTTCAGTTTTTACCCCGTTTTAGATTTCTCGTTACGCGTTTTTAGTTTATTTAATTCGCGTTTAATTTTCTTTTGTATATTTGTTTTTCATATATCAATTAGAATTAAAAAAGCAAAAATCCATATCCTAATCATCAGTCACTCTAATCCAAACTTAAATGATATTGCCCATTCCAGCCTCGTTGGGAAACGATCCGGGTAATCACTTACCTGGTTTCACACTACACACGAACGTGAGTTTTTGCAAGTATCCTTTTTCACAAAGGGGTGATTTGTATTTATTCACGTGTATCCGTCATTGCATAATATTTATATATACGTTTTAGCACGGATCAATTATGTAGATAGTGATCTTCACCGACTTATATTACACTTATGCACTATTTGTTAACAAACCGATGCCCGTAATAAGCTGTGAACAATTATGATGATATTGATCAGCACATAAGGTCTTTGATAAAATGTCTAAATGATATTTTATAACTGTAATGCATCATTTTCATACTATAATGCACCAACTGTTCATCATTTACTTGTTGAAGGATTTCAATATAAAGTTTTACTAATTTCTTAAGATTATGTTGATGGATCTAAATTACTGGTGTTTTATATAAATCTGGTGTTTATCTAGTGGAACATTACTATGTACCAGAGCTTTGAAGAGTGATATAATATCAAAAAAAATTCTCATTTTATTCGATAACATTGTTCGTAATTGTTTTGTAAGTTGTTATGCGCCTATAATTTGGGCAAAAGAGATATTATTTGAACTATATAATTATTAATACTACATTTTTAGCATAGGCTGATGTTGATACTGATATGCACTGATTTATTTGACACTGATGCATTAGTTGTTAAGGAATTGATGCCCTAAATTAGTTGGTGTGATCCAATTTTCTTATACACTGTGATTCACTAATATTAGTTAAACTATACAATACTTGTAGTTTATATTAGCATGTGTTGATACTGCCCTGCACCGAGTTAGATAATTTTGTGATGCACTAGTTGGTAACTAACTGATGCCCTAAATTAGTTAGTGTGATAGCTTAATTTATACAATTTGGTGCACTTATATTTACCATTTGTTACAATATGAAGGGTTTTTTTCTTACTCTGATGTGACTGTCAAAGATTCGTGCAAACAGTTTGAGCTATTTTGATTGGTTACGTTGTTTGTTCATAGAGCAGTAGCCAGTAGCAACGTACATGATTTCTGCATTAACACTTTAACTTTAGTGCATCATAAGAGAGGAGGGAGTGGATCTGGTGCCGATCCGGTGCCGATCGGCAACACCGCCGCCGCCTACCGGCTCCGGATTCGGTGTGGGTTTTTGCGGTAAACTTCACCGATGAAATGAAGAGAAAAAAAGGAACGTTGGCAACGGTCAAATCATGAAATAAATTGAAATATAGCCGTTCGGCTTTAAAAAAAAAAAAAAAATACCCCTTTTTTAAATCATACACTCTATAAATACTACACAATTCAACCACAACACTCATTTTATATCTAAAAAACATCTCTTATCCAACACTTTTATAAAAAAAATCACCACACAAATCTCAACCTTTTTATCCTAAAAAAATGTCTACTTCTTCCGAAGAGCACATGTATCCGTCTTCAACCGACGATTCAACGGGTAGCTCGTTGCAATTTTGGCACGACTCGTATCAATGGGTTGTAGACACGGCAAGCTCTAGCACCTTTCACCCTCGTACACACATTGAGCGTCATCGAGAAGTTGGTCTTCAAACTCTACTCAATGATTGGTTCGTTGAAGAACCAAAGTACAATGACGCATACTTTCGAAAGAAGTTTCGTATGAATAAAACCATGTTTTTGAGCATAGTTGCTGATATTGAAGCGCAATTCCCGTATTTTCAAGAAGGTTATGACGCTCGTAACAAGAAAAGTTTCACGGCGCTACAAAAATGCACCTCGGCCATTAAGCAGCTCGCAACCGGTAATCCGCCCGATGAGTACAATGAGTATTTATGCATGGCCGCAAGAACGTCACGCGAAGCTCTTGATAATTTTTGTGACGCCATCATTCATTTGTACGGTCGAGAGTACATACGGAGGCCGACTCAACACGATGTGTTTCGTATTTTCGAGGCCCATGAGGCTCAACATCACATACCAGGGATGCTTGGGAGCATCGATTGCACACATGTCGAATGGAAAAATTGTCCTAGAAGATTGAGAGGGCAATATACGAGAGGTGACCATGGTGTCCCGACTATTATGCTTGAGGTTACAGCGTCACAGGATTTATGGATTTGGCATGCGTTTTTTGGTGCTCCGGGGTCAAACAACGACATCAACGTATTGAATCAGTCCGACTTGTATCTTACGGAGCAAAATGGAACGGCTCCGAACACCTCATTTCAAGTGAATGGGCGCTTCTACAAACGCGGTTACTACCTTACCGATGGAATCTACAACAAGTGGTCAACCTTTGTTAAGGCATACCCGTATCCAACCGACCCAAAGGAAATAAAATTCAAGAGGTTGCAAGAGGGGGCAAGAAAGGATGTGGAGCGAGCATTTGGTGTTTTAAAGGGAAAATGGAAAATTCTTGCTCGACCTCTCCGGGCTATGACTAAAGCGAAGATTGGAAAGTTTGTGCACACGGCTATTATTTTGCACAACATGATAATAAAAGGCGACGGGAGGGCAATATCACCGGTTCATATAATGGATGGACCGGTGGTACCGGTGTATGACGAAAACGTTGTGGCGGAGCTAATAGATGAAGAGGTCCATCACCGCCTTCGATTTGATCTCACGGAGCACGTAGCGGCTCAAGACTTGCCGTATCTCGATGATTAGTTCTTTTATCTAGTTTCTTTTATGTCGCTTTTAGTTGATGTGTTTTTTTTTTTTTTAAGTTTTAGGTAATGTTGTTTTTTCAAGTATTGTAGGATTTTTTTTTTTTTTTTTTTTTTTTAATGAAATGTTATGTGTTTTATTAATAAAGTTTGTGGTTTTATGTATTAAAAATATATGTAAAAAAAAAAGTGATGTGGAAATGAGGGAAGTTCAGCAATGTGGTGACCACTCCCTCCACTTTGGGGTGATTTGGTGATTATTGAGTTGGAAGGTTTTTATGGGTTGGGAAAGTTCACCATGTGGTGACCACTCCCTCCCCCTAATTATCTTATCAAGTGCATACAGACTAATTATTGCAGCACACTTTAGCTGCACTGCATCATTGTTATTTTCTCTATTGCATATATGATTCTTATCTAGTGCATCATACATTTATATTTGTTTTTGTAGGTTTTTTTCTCATTACAGAATGATGGTTGAATGTAATTGTGAACGTTACAATAATACATATTGAATATAAGAAGGCCGTAATTGTAAACGTTACAAGCACAGGAGGACGTAAAGAGCTTGTTAGCACCGGAGCTTTGAAGAGTGATACGATATCAAATTTTTATCTCAGTTTATTCAATAACATTGTTCGCAATTCTTTACAAAGTTGAAACTTTTTATTTTTCTACACAGATGCACCAAACTGTAAAAATACTTTGATACATTGGTTATGACGCAAATTTTATTATAGTCCCGTCATGTATGAAAAATCTGTTCTTTTACATCTTTTATTATATAGTACAAACATTTAGAAGTAGCATTCAAGTAAAAACAAATAATCATAAGTACTAAACTGGTATATGTCATTTATGCAGTGAACTATATCACTGTGATGTATACATAATTTGTACAGAAGTCACACAACTTCAGTAACTTTCAAAACTAAAAAATAGTCAACCATTACGCTAAAATGGCCATTGATATTCCCTCGTAAAGATTTCTGACACATTCAAAAACCTTGTTAAAAAGATCCTTATTGCACTTCTTTTCCTCATTTGAGAATTTGAGATGCTTCGTTAGCCGCTTGCTATATTCCTTTGTGTATGACAACACTACATTCTTTCTCTTATTGAAATGTTTATTCTCTTAAATATTAATTAGGTTGTTCTTCCCTCCATCATCAGATGGTCATCATCTGCCAAGAAATCTTCTCGCTGACCTTTTTCAAGAAAGTAGTCTACAACATGCTAACTTGTGAAAATCAAGATAGATTCACTATTTCTAAACAAACTGATACACTTTATACACGAAATAGATGCAGTAAATCGGGTTTTACTTAGTGCATCGTAGTTATAAAATATCATTCAGACATTCTATCAAGCACCTAGTGTGCAATTTTAATAAACATATACTATTTCATGCATTTTTTTTTGTTGTCAAATTTGCTCCATATCCGGTAGAAAACATAATTATATGATGATAAACTTTCAACAAAACTTCAAAAATCATTAGATCATGGATTTAAATTTAATCAATTAACAAAATTAGTGCACCGATTTTTTTTTCATTTTTAGATAATTCATGTTTAAAAGTTCACCATTATTTCAGTGGATTGTTGATCGGATTACAAAATTAGGACATTTACGAGCAATTTTGTGTGTAAATTATGGTTAATTTTATAGGATTTGGGTTTTTTATTATAAAAATGGTGGTGTGATGTGGGGAGAGGATTTCTCAGAGACATCTGTGTGTGGATGTTATGAAGTGAAAATGATTAATCTGCAATCTACCCCGTGTTTGTTTTTCTTTTTATTAATTTCTACCATTAATTTTAATATGTTACGAAAACTACCCCTGGTTTAATAGATAATTAGGTCTAATTATTAGCCTTATTCTAACGGTGGAGATTTCATCCCTTACTTTTCCAACTAAGGGCCTGTTTGGTAGGGGCTTTTTGGGGGAGCTGTTAGCTTTTTGTTACAAAATAATCTCATCTAAACTAAGTAGCTCCGTTTGGATACATTAACTTCAAGCTTTTATTTCAAACAAATAGCTCCTAAATGAAAAGCTGATTCATGAAGTTTTTTAAACATCTTGGAGATGTTAAAACTTTAAATTACTGATATACCCTCCAAACATTTGTTTACAATTATAGATATGTCCTTTTATGTCATTTTACATCTTATAATTATATTTAACAGCTAACTTACCAAACACTTTTATTAAAAAAAAGATACAGTTTGTAGCTCATGTTAACAGCTTTGCAGCTTACAGCTTACAGCCTACAGCATACAGCTTACAGCTAATTTTGCATAACATACCTAATGTATCCAAACGGAGCTACTCCCTCCGTCCCAATTTTATTGTCCCATTTTTTCATTTCGGGCGTCCCAAAATTATTGTCTCATACCAAAAATGGAAAATGAATAGGTAGTGGAGTTTGGTAAGTTTACTATATTACCCTTGGTTGAAATTAATATTACAAACTTTAATGAAGTATTAATTAATTGGTTAAGGGTAAACTTGTCATTTGGCAAAAAAGTAAGAGAGATAAAGTAGTGAAAGTGATGTTTTTCTAAAAGAATGTGCTTTTTTGTTATGGGACAATAATTTTGAGATGGAGGGAGTATTTATTTTAAAAAAGATTATTTTTATAACAAAAAGCTAACAACTCCTACCAAACAGACCCTAATTATACTTTTCTTTAGAATCATACCCTTTTCAGTATCAATTATTGCATTACCAATTACACTCTTGGGTTAAACAACTCTCTCAAAAACCCTATGCAACAATCCAACCTTTGTGTTTTGTTTTATGTACCAACACCTTTCATTTTCTCACAAACATCAATCCTTTTCCTTATACCTACAACAAGAATTTGTTCATAAAAGGTGTGTGAATAATGCGTAGACAAAACGATAGTTGCAAAGCCAAAATAAGCCAATTAACATTTAATCTACCTATATTTGTGGTTCCTATAAATTTTTTTTTCAAGAGATGAGAAACAGAGAAAGTATGATAATATAAAGATGGTAATTGGCGGGACCACCTCATGCCCATGTACCTTTTTGGTACCGAGCCCCCCACCCAACAAGGGAGGCATACCCCGATAAATTACCTAGGCAACACTGGCTGACCAAGCCCAGGGTCGAACCCTCGCCGTTTTGATGGCTTTGACTTGGTCAACTGCACGCTTTTGCGGTAGTTGGTGGCCAACTGCCCTAAGGCAGCTGGTTAGAAAGTATGATAATAAATCTTATGTCAAACCTTAATCTTCGTTATAAGTGTTGAGAAGGTTACATTAATGTATAAGTTTGTCACTCATAAGTACATCTCGTATCAAATGGCCTTGCATGTGTTAGTTCGACTAGATCGTTCTTTTTTTTTTTTTTTTTTTTGAACGGCAACTTTATAACAAAACAAAAAAAAAACACTAGCAAGGAGCTAGAGAGTTACAAAGAGGGTAAATAAGGATGTTGTAACCACCTATCCCAACTAAACGATTTATTACATCTAGCATGACACCAAATAAAAGAGCGAGTAACTATATCATCAAAAATGGTATCTTTCCGAGGAGGATGAGCTGCAAAGAGCACGCTATTTCGATAACACCAAACGTGCCACCAAGACACATAGAAAACGCCTTCCAAAATACACTTGAGCGTAGACCCTAACCGAATATCCTTAAACCAAACCCACCACTCATAAACCAAACCCACCACTTCCAAAATACACTTGATCGTTCTTAGTCTTCTTCATATACTCTCTCCATCCTAAAATATTTGTCCTCCGACAAAAAAAAAAATTAAAAAATTAAAAATAATAATAATAATATTATTATTGTTTCCTTTTCTTACTTTTTACAAAATGATTGTATTACCTTTAACTAATTAATTATTTCAAGTAATTAATATGCTAATAATCAAATTTCACTATTTTTTTTTTTTTTTTTTATTAGTGGACAACTAAATTTAAAACATCGACAAGGATTACATGTTTAAAAATGCTCTTGTTTCAACTCAATTTTTGATCATTTTTGTTACAATATTAGTCTCTATATTAGCTTATGAATAAGTCTAGGGGTCTTAGTGTTAAACTCTATTAGCCATGTATGTGTCGGTTTGTTTGGCTTGTGTCCCAAGCCCAAGACCTACGTTTCTTTCCTTTTAATTGTATCAGCCGACTAGATTCCTAGGCGGTTTGGGAGTCGGTTTCTTACCCCCTCATTCTCTATAAATAGAGATGAGGGGGTGAGGGTTTATGTACGTCATTCTTTCAATACTAATCAAGGTTCGATTAGGGATACTTACTTGTGCATCGCTCTTTATTTTTCTGTTGACATAAACTGCTGGTGTGTGTGTCTTCTTCAACGGTCGAGTTATCCGTGCTAGTAACCAGGGTTGTAGGTTATCGAATCCTACAAGTGGTATCAGAGCTAGGTTCGCGGGTTTCTTTGGTTATCTAGGATCGATCAAGAAGGGTTTCTTGGGTTTTCGAAGTTGTCGAGGTTATCGACACAGGTTATCGAAGATCGGAGAAGGTTACCTGTTGTTTTAGTTTTTTTTTCTTTTCGTTGTGTTGGAGAAGAAGAAGCGGCTAAGTAAAGTTTTTTAATTGGTTTTTAATATTGGGTCATAAATTTTGGACTTAAGTATACATTGGGCCAAATTGTTTAAAAGTAAATTATTACTTTTGGGCCTAATCAATTATTAAATTTAAGGGTATTGCACAAGGGACTTTGTTGGTTTGTGATTGTGAGGTTTTTCACAAGGTTTAGCAAATTAATAAAGGGATTAAAGAATGACGGGAGCCAAGTTTGACATCGAGAAATTCGATGGAACTGGTGATTTCGGGTTATGGAGAGTCAAGATGCGTGCTTTATTAATCCAACATGGATGTGAAGCAGCTCTGGAGGTTTTACCCGCGGATATGGATGCTACAGCGAAAGCTGAGCTAAACAAGAAAGCTCATAGTGCCATAATTTTGTGTTTAGGTAACAAGGTTCTGAGAGAAGTTACCGGGGAGACGACTGCAGCGGGGGTTTGGACCAAGCTCGAGACTTTGTACATGACAAAGTCCTTGGCCAACAAGTTGTACCTGAAGAAGAAGTTGTATACATTCTACATGCCGGCTGGACGTACGATTTCCGAGCATATAGATGAGTTCAACAAAATCGTTCTTGATTTAGCAAATATTGAGGTAAAATTCGAGGATGAAGATCTTGCTTTATTATTACTCACTTCTTTACCAGCATCATACGAACACTTTGTGGATACCTTGCTTTATGGACGGGAAGCTTTGACTTTGGAGGATGTGATGGCCACACTGAATTCAAAGGAAATCAAAGAAAGGTCTAAGGCGAAGGGGGATGATGGTGAAGGGTTATATGTGAGGGGAAGAACTGATCGCAGGAATTCGCATCAGTCTAGGGGAAAGTCAAGATCAAAGTCTCGAGGTGGAAGACTCAAGTGCTATATTTGCCAGTCTGAGGAGCACTTGAAGAGAAACTGTCCAAAGAATAATCGCAAGAAGTCAAATGGTTTCGTCAAGAAAGATGATCAGCCAAGCTCCAGTGGTTCGATTTATGACGGTTCTGAGGTGATGATGGTTATGAGTGCAGAGGCTCTGCTAGATTGGATCATGGATTCAGGAGGTTCATACCACATGACACCCAGGTTAGATTTATTTTTTGATTTTCTGGAATGCGATGGGGGCAGGGTACTGTTGGGTGACAACAGGGAGTGTAAGATCAGAGGTATTGGCAAGGTAAGGGTACAACTGAAAGATGGGTCAAGTTTTGTGTTACACAATGTCAGGTATATTCCTGAATTGAAAAGAAACTTGATATCGCTGGGAACTCTTGAAAAAGAGGGATATACCGTAAAAATGCAGTCGGGCAAAATCAAGGTGATTAATGGTTCCAGGGTTATTTTATCTGGAACCCGAAGGGATAATTGCGTATACTCTTTGGATGGCCATGCAGTGGCGGGTGAGCTTAATGCTAGTGTTGAAGAAAAAGACAGTCTTGCGCAGGTTTGGCACAAAAGACTGGGACATATCAGTGAGGCGGGACTTCAGGTGCTAGAAAAGCAGGAGCTGTTTGGAAAGAAGAGTCTAGGTAAGCTCGATTTTTGTGAGAATTGTGTTCTGGGAAAGTCACATCGAGTCAGTTTCGGTGTAGGAAGGCACACTACTCAGGGAGTGATAGACTATGTTCATTCAGACTTATGGGGTCCGTCTCAGGTGGAATCATTGGGAGGTAAGAGGTATTTCTTATCTATTGTTGATGATTATTCCAGGAGGGTATGGGTTTATATTCTCAGGTTCAAACACGAAGCATTTGGAAAGTTCAAAGAGTGGAAGCAGTTAGTAGAAAATCAGACTGGGAGGACGGTTAAGAAGCTTAGGACAGATAATGGTCTTGAGTTCTGTAACCGGGAGTTTGAATAGTTGTGCACAGAGAGTGGGATTGCTAGACATTTGACAGTTGCCGGGACGCCGCAGCAGAATGGATTAGCAGAACGGATGAATAGAACTCTCATGGATAAGGTACGCTGTTTATTAATTCAGTCTGGATTGCCCAAGACCTTCTGGGCGGAAGCGACATGTACGGCCGCATATCTTATCAATAGGTCACCATCGACAGCGATTGAGAAAAAGACACCTATGGAGATGTGGTCGGGACATCCAAGTGATTATGGGATGTTGAGGATTTTCGGCTGTGTCGCATATTCACACGTTAAACAAGGTAAGCTCGAGCCGAGAGCGGTAAAATGCGTTCTTTTGGGGTATCCTGAAGGTGTGAAGGGGTACAGGCTATATAGGCTTGATAATGAATCACCTAAAATAGTCACTAGCAGGAACGTGGTCTTCAATGAAAGTGTCATGTACAAAGACACATTGAAGGATTCTGGTGCAGGTACTGATAAGTCTGTTGAGGAATTACAGGTTGAGGTGGAACTGCAAAGGTTAAATAATCATTCGCTTGAGGAAGATCAGACAGATGATCAGGAAGATGGCGATGATGAAGATGCAGGGGATCAGGATCATGATCAAACACCGGATCTCACAGATTATCAGTTGGTTCGGGATAGAGAGCCAAGGACAAGAACGAAACCTTTGAGGTTTCGAGATGAGAGTAATATGGCTGCTTACGCGTTTGCTGCAGCAGAGGAAGAAGATACTCATGAACCATTGACATACCAGGAGGCAGTTGCTTGTGAAGATAGTTCTAAGTGGAAAGCTGCTATGGATGAAGAGATGGATTCTCTGAGGAAGAATAAGACCTATGAGTTAGTAGATCATCCAGCTGGGCAAAAGCTGGTGAGCTGCAAATGGCTGTTCAAGATAAAGGAAGGGATTAAAGGTGTTCAAAAGCCTAGGTACAAGGCAAGGTTGGTGGCTCGTGGATTCACACAGAGGGCAGGTATTGACTATAATGAAGTATTTTCACCTGTAGTTCGACACACATCTATTCGGGTTATACTTGCATTAACTGCGTGTAGAGATTATGAGCTGGAGCAGCTTGATGTAAAGACGGCATTTTTACATGGGAATCTTGAAGAAGTGATCTACATGAGGCAGCCACCGGGATATGAACAAGGTAACAAGGTATGTTTGTTAAAGAAATCCCTTTATGGTTTGAAGCAGTCACCTAGGCAATGGTATAGGAGGTTTGATGAGTACATGCTGAGCAACGAGTTTAAGCGTAGCAGTTACGACAGCTGCGTATATTACAGGAGTTATGCACCAGGTGAGTATATCTATCTACTGTTATATGTAGACGATATGCTGATTGCTTGTAAAAGCAAGGCTGAGATTGGGTCTATCAAGTCTTTGCTTAATAAGGAGTTTGACATGAAAGAACTCGGGGAAGCAAAGAAGATTCTTGGTATGGAGATCATCAGGGATCGGAGTCGCAAGATTCTGAGGGTGTCACAATCCGGGTATGTTTCTAAGATTTTAAATAATTTTAGAATAGACAATGGGAAATCGGTTCAGATGCCATTGGGTGGGCACTTCAAGCTGTCGTTGAAGGATTGTCCGGTTAGGGATTGTGATGTTGAAAGGATGAGTAAGGTGCCGTATTCAAATGCGGTTGGGAGCTTAATGTACTTGATGGTGTGCACGAGGCCAGACATAGCGTATGCAGTAAGTGTTGTTAGCAGATATTTGGCGAATCCAGGTAAAAATCATTGGGAAGCAGTGAAGTGGATTTTGAAATATTTGCGGGGTACTGCAAACGTGGGTTTGGTGTTTGGGACAAATCATGGCAACCATGTGGACGTAACAGGTTTTGTTGATTCAGACTACGCAAAGGATCCGGATAAAGGTAGGTCGATCACAGGTTACGCGTTTTTAGTACAGGGATGTGTTGTAAGCTGGAAGGCAACGCTACAACACGTGGTGGCTCTTTCAACTATAGAGGCGGAGTATATGGCCCTTACGGAGGCTGTGAAGGAAGCTATTTGGCTAAGGGGACTCTTGGAAGAGTTGGGCGTGGAGCTTAACACTGTGGCAGTTAATTGTGATAATCAAGGCGCGATTCACTTATCGCGGAATCATGCTTTTCATGAAAGGACTAAGCACATCAATGTGCGTTATCACTTTATCAGAGAGGTCTTGGAAGCAAAGACGGTTGAAGTTCTGAAGGTGGGTACTGAACACAATGCTGCGGATGCCTTGACGAAGGTGGTACCTGGACTTAAGTTTCAGCATTGCTTGGAGTTGCTGAGCGTCGGTGTAGGCTAATATAAATCCTAAGGTGGAAATTGTTACAATATTAGTCTCTATATTAGCTTATGAATAAGTCTAGGGGTCTTAGTGTTAAACTCTATTAGCCATGTATGTGTCGGTTTGTTTGGCTTGTGTCCCAAGCCCAAGACCTACGTTTCTTTCCTTTTAATTGTATCAGCCGACTAGATTCCTAGGCGGTTTGGGAGTCGGTTTCTTACCCCCTCATTCTCTATAAATAGAGATGAGGGGGTGAGGGTTTATGTACGTCATTCTTTCAATACTAATCAAGGTTCGATTAGGGATACTTACTTGTGCATCGCTCTTTATTTTTCTGTCGACATAAACTGCAGATGTGTGTGTGTCTTCTTCAACGGTCGAGTTATCCGTGCTAGTAACCAGGGTTGTAGGTTATCGAATCCTACAATTTTTTTATTGATAAAATCATATATTAATATAATAATTCATACAACATCCGATAACATACACACATTAGATTCACGATGAACAAGAGCAAGTTGGATTTCACCTAAAGCTCATCTATTTATTATGTGTGCAATCCTATTATCTGTGCAACCTTATTATCTGAGCGTTTAACAAAAACCCATGAGCAATGCTCAAATAGAGAGGTTAGATCAATAATATCATGCCACATCTCATATATCTGATATAGAGGCTTCCTTGTACATAATGATCAATATAAAGTGAGTAATCCGTTTCTATTTCAATCCTTGTTAACTTGTGCTCTTCGGCCACTCTAGTTGCCCGCAGTATAACATTAACTTCAACCATAAGAGCTGACTCCATGTCTTCGACATATTTTGCACTTGGGAAAACTACTTCACCTTTCTAATCGCGTGCTGCAAGCCTTAATCCGGCTTTGCAACTACAGTAGAAACTCGATGAAATTAAAACTCTCTAAAATGATATCTTTGCAGGTCCCGATTCATTAATTTATAGATAAATTAATATCGATTTAATTAATAAATTTAGATTGCCCATAAGTATTAATATGTAGAGTATCGATCGACTTAGTTTGTATCCATGACTACATCACAATTTTGTTTAACTGCCCCTTATGACGGGGATCACAATTTTGTTTAACTGCCCCTTATGACGGGGATTGCCAAAATATTTAATGTACAGACTCGTGTAGTTGCAATTTTATGGAGAAAATGTGTTGCATCTAATCACTAGAATGAATTGTTTTCTTCTCGTTCATATCACATGTCATTCAGACTATTTAATAACAATGTAAAATTTTGCATAAATATTCTAGAGTAAACTGCACAAAATGTCCTTAAACTTTTTGAAAAATGCAAAAAATGTCCTCGAAAAAAAACTGCAAGAAATGTCCCTAACGTTTCATTTTTCAACAAGTTATGCCCTTGAAGGGTTACTGTAGCTGTAAATTCTTATTTTTGGCTAACGCCCGTTAGTTTTGGCCGTGTGAAATGACTATTTTACCCTTGCCTACTAGGCTACTACAGGGACATTTTTTGCAAGAACATTTTTTGTAGTTTACTATTCATTTTTTTTTTGACTTCTTATCACAACCACCACCACCCCCCTCCACCGCTACCACCACACAGTTAATGATGATTAATGAGCACCATTATCAGATACGTTAGGGTGAATAATGAGCACCATCATCAGATGCGTTGAATATATTTAACCGAGAGAAAATGTGTCCAGTTAATTCTATGTATCCTATTGTGTTTGCTGATATAGGTTGCCTTTAGTATCATTCCTGTATGAGAGGGGATGGCGACAGGCTTTTTCAATATGGGGTGGTTTCCCGGGCCCAGAAAGAGAGGTATATGCCTTTATCATTTACGAGAGGTGGCAGTTTCGACACATTTACTTATGAATGAGTCGAGTCGGGTTATGTTTTATCAGTACTGGGTCAAATGGGCAAAACCAAACATTAACTTGATAGGAAACGAGTAGAAGTCGCCCAAATTGTTATTAAAAATTTATGATCTGTTATCACTATTTAACCTAGTTTTCATAAAAATAATGTTTTGGAGGGCCAATCAATCCAACCCGACCAGATTCTTTCAGACATGTACCAATGAATTAAGCTGTTACCTAACCTGCCTGACATAGGCATAATGCCACCTTTATCGAAATATAAACTATCTATGGCTTACGTCGCCTTACGATGCATCCTTTCTAATTTCAGAAACCATATATATGAAGGATTATAGAATTTAATCTAATTTGTTGCCATTTTTGTACAGTTTGAGCTGATGAGAGATTATCTTAAGCCGGTCATCAGTGGAACCATTATTGATGCTAGTTGTGGTAGTGGGATGTTCACGAGGCTTTTTGCAAAAAGTGGACTATTCTCTCTTGTTATTGCACTGGATTTTTCAGAAAGTATGCTAAAGCAGTCTTATGACTACATCAAACAGGAGGAAAACATATCTAAAGAGTATGTAACAGATTTCCTCGTATTACTCTGAATTTTACAACCAACGTCTATAACGCAAATCGTCTTTATCATTTGAGATTGAGTTCTGATTGAGTTCATTAAGTGTGTGGTGGTGGTGGTGGTGGTGGTGGATGGTGGTCAAAAAGAAAATAAATGGTAGAGGGTGGTGGTGGTGGTGGAGGGTGGTGGTGACGGGAAGTCAAAAAGAAAATAAATAGTAAACTGCAAAAAATGTTCTTGTAAAAAATGTCCCTGTAATAGGCGAAGGTAAAATAGTCATTTCACACGGGCAAAACTAACCGGCGTTAGCCAAAAACAAGAATTTGCATCTATAGTAACCATTCAAGGGCATAACTTGTAGAAAAATGAAACGTTAGGGACATTTCTTGCAGAATTTTTTTTTGATGACATTTTTTGCATGTTTCGAAAAGTTTGGGACATTTTTTGCAGTTTACTCAATATTCTAAGACTTGATGTCAAATCTAGAATTGTCGAATTTATTATTTTTTTACTTGCTTTGGTTATCCAGTTTCTAAGCTTTTAGTTTACCAGCAGGGCAAATTATGGTGGAGGCAAGAGTAAAATGCAAAGCAAAACAGTATCAAGTTTTTCTCATAAAAAACTAGATTGAAATCCTCTCAAGTTTTTTAACATGACCGGTAATGTTCTCTCACAATTAAAAAGAAAATTAGGTCCTTCAGTAGGCCCTACTGTTTAATTTATGAGAAAACATTAGTAATTATTTTATTTTTATTTTTAAAGTAGAAAATGATATCATTGAGAAAAAGAACAGAGAGTCATGTACATGGAAAAATAAGAAGCCACCAACATATAGACATAGAGATAAAATAGACAATCAAACGCCCGCAAATCAAAAAGCCCCAAGCAAATCACAAAACAAGCTTCATTTGTTGCAGTAGATCACAAATTGCAGATGCTAAGAGGGGTAGAACGGAGGACGCCTTCTTTAGCCAACTTATCAGCATCACAATTACCTTCACGTTTGATATGAGCTATCGATCAGTTTTCGTTAGTTGAAAGGAAAAGATCAATCACTTGAAAGAGGGACAAAAACCGCCATGGTCTCTCTAGAGGATGTCGAACCCAAGAAACCGCATTTAGGGAATCACTTTCAACAATAATATCGGACGATGACAAATCTAGCTTCTCATTTACCATCATACAAGCTTCTTTTATTGGCATTACTTCCGCAACATTTGAGTTTAAAACACCAAGAGAATTGAAAACAAGGCTAATACCACACCACAATTTTTTCTTAACAACCCTCCTATACCCGCGGGCCCCGGTTTGCCTCTAGCAGCGCCATCAACATTGATCAATGTGAACGTTCCTTTTCGAAGTACAATTGCACGATGTAATCGAAAATAAGTTTACGTGAAAATTAAGTAAGGAATAGGAACATGCTGGATATAAAACCTTAACCCAATAGCCGGTTTGAAATTTAACCAAATCTAAAACCTGCCAAAAAGAAGATATATTGTCCGCAAAAATTACCTTGTTTCTTGCTTCCCACACATGCCACACAACCGAGAAGAACGCCATCGGCTATACCTCTTTACATTTCACTTCTTTCGCCATATCCATCCACCAAGAAAATAAGGTTCTCATATTTGTAGTAATAACCCAATTACAATCTGAACCACCAATCAAAGCAAACTAGATAGAGAGGGTGAACTTAGAGTGAATAAAAAGATGATCAACTGATTCGATACATGAGTTACAAAGAGGACATCCAGATTGATTCTGTAACACCCCCAAATCAGATCGCAGCGGAAGGGATATCTGGGTGCTACTTATTGGAATCACAACACAAGTAATAGAGAACGGATTATCTAATCCATTTTAAAGTTTCATTAATCAAAACATAAGTTTTACATAGTTATGAATGCGGAAAACAAGGCCCATAATAGTTTTAAGTTGTCCCATATTACAAAACATTGGTCATGAGTGTTATGTGTACACTCCAAAAGTGTGCCTATGCCCCTGCCAAGCGCTGCCTTGCATCATCTTACATCAAACAATTAAACACGTGAGAAAAACATGCTAAAAAGTCAGCAAAAAGCTGGTGAGTTCATAGGTTTACATAAAACAGTAAAGTTTGACGAATAAGTTTACGAGTTAACATTATAATGTGCATAATGTTATACGAAAGTCTACTACGCTGCGCTAAGTTCCATGTTACCGAAGCTACGACAGATAAAGCGTGCAAAGTGTAGTCACGTAACGAATGAGGCGTGCAAAATGTAGTCACGTAATATGCAAAATGTAGTCATGAAATGAATGGGGCGTGCAAAATGTAGTCACGTAATATGCAAAATGTAGTCACGTTACGAATGAGGCGTGCAAAATGTAGTCACGTAATGAATAACGCATAAGTTTAGTTTGGTCCATAAAAGAGTTTGCATGTTTCTCACCCCAAGTTTTGCAAAGTAAAGTAAAGTTAAAGTGTGGGGCTATAAACTCACCTCAGAAAATAGTCCTCTGAAATGAAAAGTCAAATAGTAGCAGTGTGTGGCACCAACACGCGACCTAAATTAGTATGGCAATTCTTAGTTTACAATTATGTGTACTCACGACTCAAAGTGTTTAAACAAGTGTAAGTGTTTACAAGTGGTTGTGTTTAATGTTGCTTGTGTGGCAGAGTTTACGTTTAAATCATTTCAAAGTGTTTGTAAGTATTGGCTCTTGGACAAATGTACAAATATATATATAGAAAAGTATTCATGACGAGTAAATTTCCGGTTCAGGCGTAACCGGACAACCATGTACGGAAAGTATTCACAATAAAAGTGTTTGTGAAAAAAATCATACATACGTTGGTGATATTAATAAATACTTTACGTTAAGTATTTACATGAGTAATGGTTACATGATACGATGTATATATAAATGTGTTTATATATTTAGTTAGTGGATGATAAGTTAAAAAATATTTATATTAACTTTTGTTATAAATATTTTCTTGTTATTTTAATTTTCGTCTTTTAGTCGTGTTTTAGTAATAATTACTAAATATATTAATTTGACATAAATGTGAAAAAAGTGTGTTGAAAATATATAGTTTTGACATTTTTATTAATAGTTATAAAAATGTACAATTTTGGGTCCAAAAATAATAGTTAAAGGTTAAATAAAAAAAATTTAAAAATGTCGCCTGCGGGATTCAAACTCGACACCTCCTGTGTGAAAACAAACGTCTCACCCAAACGAGCGACTAGGCCATTCGTGTCCTTCTTTACAACGCAATTGGTTTTAACGTATTTCTAACTGTTTTGATTTTTGTTATATACATCACAGTTTCAACGTGCATGTGTGTTTTAACTTTGTGTTTTCTTATCTTTTCCAAACTGTTTTGAAGACCTTCAATAAGCAGTTGGGTTACAAAGTTTGAGACCAAAATAAGCACCACAATAAGCTTCGACTTATTTAGAGCTTCACGACTTTAAATTCTAAACATGACCAAAGTTTTAAACCGATTAGTGTAGGTTTCAAGTAAGCTAGCTTGTGTTACAAAAAGAATTTTTACATGGATGAGCTTATAAATAAGCACTCGGTTAACGGGTTGGGCTTTATAGTCCAACAAAGAGTTCGGTTTGAGTTTTATATTTAGCCCAAAAAGTAAGATAAGCACTTAAGCTAGCATATAAGTTTTATAATATTGAAAATAAGCTAAATAAGCCACAAGAAGTAGTATGTATCGAATAAGGCATGTGTCCAACGAGAGCCAAAACTTAAGTCTTGTTACATTTTTACGTTTTCATAAGTTGTTTTAAGTTTGAAAGCTCAAAACGAGCCACACATGTGTCGACTAACAAACTAATAAGCACATGCTTATTCTTTAAGCTTATGTGTATTAAGCGAATTTGAAAGATTACCACACAAGCTTTAAACATAACAAAACCATTTTCAAAAATGTTTACATGTATATACGGATGTGTGTATATGTGTGTATGTTGAAGTCGAATGCGTATATGTGCCCGCATGTTGACAGTGTATATGTGTATATATCGAATGAAGTATGGACCATGCATCATCTATACATGGTGACATACATATTTATCAAAGAAATGCTCAAAGTTCAAAAGAAGATAAATGATATCCAAGTTGAGGAAAATTGATGCTTACAGTGAGTGTGAGAGTGAATGAATGTCGAGTGAGAAGTGAACCCAAGACTACTAACCGATTATAACCCAAATAAACTCCTAGTTTGCTAATAACCCAAAACTCCTTTCTCCTTGGTTCAAATGGTATAGTGAGTGAATGAGTGAGTACTTAGTTTCTAGTGTGAGCTTACTAATTTCAAGAGTCCCCTTTTATAGATGAGCTTAGGTATGGTCTTGGGTATTATTTTATGTTCTTCTTTTTGCATGGAATTCATCAAAAGAGTTAAAGAAACTTGGTTTGGTTTAAGCATGCATGTAATCGGCTTATTTTATGGGCATGGGAAGGCATTGTCTTGTCAAGTTTTGATGAAGGGAACACATTGTACTATGGATAATGAAGTCAAAGGTGGTCAAGGCATGACTTGTGCATTAGTTTAATGACTAGGTAGAAAAGGGTAGGGTGGCTTATTGTTTTGTTTATTAAACTAGACATAGGCTAGATTACATAAAAATATTAAGATTGTGTGCTTGGTTTGTTGGATGGTCGGTCAAAGAAGCAAAAAGGAAAGGTTATGTCATCCTTTGTCTCACTATTTGCTTATTACTTGGTGGTTTAAGGATTTATTTTCTAGTTACCAAAGTCAAAGGTCAAAATTTCAAAGTCCAAGTATGCTTTAATGTAATATAAAAATCACTAGCTATTATTTAATTGGGGGAGGGCGACACTTTAATAAAAGTGATGAGGAAGATAAGTTTTGATTTTTATGGAGTGTATTCCGAGTCCCGTTGAGTTTAAATGTGAGTCGCGGTGTCCCGGTTTGACACTAACAAGTAAAAATGTATAGAACACATTTTTGTGGGCATTTTTATATAAGTATTATAAAAACATCTTTGAACTCGAGCATGAGTTAAATAATTATTGTCATTACTAATTGAGCGTGGGTGCGCGTGTGGGGTCATTTATTAGGAAAAACAAGATGATTTCTTGTTTTTAAATTTAATTAGTCAACAAGTGTCAGAAAATAAAAAATGTGTATTTTCTGATAAAATAATTATTATTACTATTAAAATAATAGTACGAAAAATTACCATTTGTCACAGATTCTCAGCAATGATACCAATTCTTAAAAGCACGTCTCTTATTGGAAGTTTGCCAACGATACTTTGCCAGCATAAAAGATGAGCTTTTGGGGGAGCTTTAAACTTCCATACCGAATGAAGAATTTGATCACTGTAACTATGATCCTCCATCTCTTTACCAAACGACCTCGAGGAAAACTTACCCAATGAGTCAAACGATAAGACAACTTTGTCGTTCCTTGTCGCCATCATCAAGACTGGATTAAGTATTAACATGAATGAATCAAATTTTTAGGATTCAAATCCTAAAAATAATTGTTTGCAAAGATCGATCAGCATGATCTTAATACACAATATAATCAACATTATCTTAAATCAACTAACATAATCTACAATTTGATAGTCGATTTACCTTTGTTTTACTTATGGTTAGAACATATATTTTGTTGTTTTTACCGTCTCATCGGCTCAATTCATCGTATAAAGCTTGATTAATCCCAATTTTACTCGTGTATTTGAGGGACGATGCATATGAATTTGAATTAACAACAAATAGTAATTGAATACTATCATCGTGTCATTCAAATTAGAAAAAGTTGAACGCATCGTGTCATTCAGAATGAGCAAGTCTCAAGATCATCATGTCAAATGTTTTTTCTTCGCAAACTACATCTTTATTCACCACTTAAACTCTGCATTTCGTTTTAATAAGAAAACCTAAAATTTCCATCCAAGTATTTTAACATTAAAAAATAGTTTTTTGGTAATGAAAATGACATTAACACATTAAATAATTAACATTCAATTTCCTCATAGATAATCATACATTAACCTTTCCTATTTTTAGCTAAAGATAAATAGGTGGCTACTTCAGCGTCTTACTAGTTTAGCTTAGGCATGTCAAATGATAGGTAGTTAACCCTCTTTTCCGTGGTTAATCTACTCTCATCAACATCAACAAACAGGGACAAAACTCTCTAAATCAATTTAATGTTTTTGTCATGATAGAGACACTTGATTAGTTGATTATCAACCTTAAATCTTATTAGAAAAGATTTTTTAGCGACTTGTTAATACTTTTGGGAAACAAATAGAAGGACAAGTGTGTGAAAAAATGTACAAAATTTAAATGGCCGTAACTTCGTGATTCGTAATCATGAAAACAGAAGAATTATTGGATCATCGATGGGGTCCAAAGTACAATCATCGAGGCTGTGTACGTACGTCTAATCATAAATCAATTACAGTTAACCAAATCATATCATGAAATCTTTGCGGTTAATATCATTTGGTTTACCTAATTACGGGAGTTATACGAAATAGAAACCAACCAAAATAAAGAAGGCAGTTTAACCACTAGCTGTACATGTACTCTTACAATGAAGTCGACCTAAAATAAGACTTTGCTATTTACATCACCTATAAAGTTATGAAGAATCAATTCTCCTATAACACTCATTATTTGGATTTGAGGTTTTATATATCCTTTTTCACAAAATGCAAATAAAGTAACAACTTTCTTAAGAATGTATATTGAGATCTATGAAAAAGCTAGCTATGAAAAATAACATGGCATCAATACCTCTCTGGCTGATGATCATGTAGAAAATGAGTGAAAAACTCACTTTCTAAAAGTCTAAGAAAATAATACTAGCAGGACACGTGTATTATTTTCTCTTTTTTAATTCATCCATCTTATCTCTTTTCTTCTTCTCTTTCACAATATACCCAAATCTTTATCCCAATTTTAAATTAATTTCATCATACGTTTCTTCAATTGCTACAAATTACAATATTTTTCAAGAATTCGAATTTCATCAAAATTATGATCTCATTCAATTTGAGGTAAAACGAAATTACTATAACAAATCTTTATCAACAAACCCTAATAACATCAATTCTTCATTTTTTTTTCTAAAGTTTAAATTTTCTCAAATTTTTTTTAAAGAAATCATGTGTTATAAAAGCACCCAAAAGATTTTCGATAAAATGTCTCAATGAAACAATTGTAATTTTAGAGTTTGAAGACGTTCATTAGAATACATTTTTTAGTAATTCATAAAAGCTTCAATATTTGATAAAAAAAAAAATCAAAATTGTGATGAACAAAATTTTGAATATGCAAATTTTTCATCAAAGAAGATTCAGTAAAGAAGTTGTTCATAAAAAAATATAAATGATCAAAATGATTCATCAAATAAGGTGGAGGAAACAAAATTTTTCATTAAGTAAATGTTTATCAAAGAATGTGGATGAGGCAAAATTGTTCCTCAAAGAGTATTTAACAATGTAGTTGCTCATCAAAGAATGAAAAAAAAAACAAAATTGTTAAAAAAAAAAATGTTTGTATGATCATCAAAGAATACCATTTTTTTTAATATATCCATCAATACAGTGCCAAAATGTTCATCAATATAAATTGTTAATCAATAAAAATTGTTTTTTTTTTTTAACCATGATTTCCGACCTTTTGGTCGACTAATCCGTGGGGTTTGAACCCACTGTCACACAGACTCAAACCAGGTAAAGCCAAAAAATACTCCGGTTGTTCATCAATAAAAAATGTTCAACAATACTCCGGTTGTTCATCAATAAAAAATGTTCATCAATACTCCGGTTGTTCATAAATACTATGCCCAAAACAAACAAGAAATAACATATGTCAACACCTGATGACTTTTTCAATATTTTAGAAGGAAACCAACTTTCTATTTAATCATTCTCCGTAGGTTCAGGTAGAGATCCAAATTGAGATAGGGGCAAGTTATTTGGACCTTTTCATAGGGAGGGTTTTCAATCATTAGACGCATCGTTGGTTTGTATGGTGTGCATCGCGGGTTGTATGATTTGACAAAACCCCCCCTGATGTGACAATATAGGGAGGGTTTATATAACACAACCCATTGAGATAATAAACACTTACTAAGGGGTAAGTTATACATACCCTCCTTATGGGCTATTTGTACAAACCGCGAAGTACATGGTACAACCGCCCGAAGCTTGCAATCATTGGAAACCCCCCCCCCCATAAGGGGGTCCTTATAAACTGCCCCCTTACTAATGAGCAATTAATGATTCTTTTATGCATTAAAAGTTACTAGCACGGTACCGCGCGTTGTGATTGCGGGTACCGTGTGATTAATGTCCAGACACCAACAAAATAACAATAATGAGCTAATTAATCTGAGAAAAACAATAAGAAAATGGTCCCGGTCCGGCCCCAATTAATCCATTTTTAACAGTTTCGACGGTCCCTTCAGGTTCGTTTTCGGATGGTTTTTATTGGCTAGACGAACCAGTTGTGACTCCGATTCCCGGTTGAGCCCATTGGTCTGATCTAGTTTTTAAATCCATTTGTACCATCAACTTATTTTCATATAAATTGTATGAAGTTTTGTGTGTTTTATTAGTTTGCACAATATGTATAATAATATGTATTTGTCATTGTGAGAGTGTTTTCAAAATAACATTTATTAGTTATTTATTGTAGGATTGTTACAAATCAACAATTTTAAGACACTTAGTTTTCTAGATATAACTTCATTTTTTTATTATTAGTAAGTTTGCTGGTTAAAATTTGAAGACTTTCATTTTATAAATCCAAATACATTATCAAGTAGGATAGATACTCGGTATAATATAAAACATAAATAATACATGGACCTAATTATGAACCTAAAAAGACATGCAATCAATCAAATGGTTGCAGGCATAGACTTACTTATTTTACAACCCATCAGGATCATGTCACATAATTTTAGATATACAATTAGGTACATATATCATTTTTTCAATATAAAAATAAACATTTTCACGGAGTTTTCATACATTTTATCTTTAAACTTTTCTTAAAGCTCCATCATTACGGAAGCTTTGTTAAAATACCCCTAATCTATGAAGAGACAAAGTTTTTTTGGAATAAAATAAAAAGATGAAAATTACCTTTAGTTTCTCTTCTTTCTTTTTAATCTTGTTATCTTACATAGTGTACGTTTAACTATTTTATTAAGCTTTGTAAAATATACTCGCATACCGTACTTTTTTTAGAATTGTATTCCCTCCGTTTCAAAATTAAGCTTAAGATCACTGTCATATTAAACAGTAAGGTGGTGTTTGTTTATTAAGAGGGTCTGAATCTGAATCTGAACCGCACGTCTGAATCTGAATCTGATGCGTAAATGTCTGAATCTGAATGCATCTGAACGGAAAAAAAAAAAAAAAAAAAAAAAAAACTCATGTTTGAACGGGAATTTTTTTTTTTTTTTTTTGGTTATTTTGTGTCAACAAGAGGCATTCAGACGCGTTAAGACACCCCTCTCAAGTCTTGACCATTAAGATCTAACTGCATCTGAACGCGTCTGAACAAAAAAAAAAAAAAAAAAAAAAAAAAAAAAAAAAAAAACAAACGGTCTGAACGGACAAAATGTCTGACCGATTCAGACACAGTGCCCGTTCAGAGGCGTTCAGACATCTTAACGGAAAAAACAAACAGCCTCTAAGGCTCCGTTTGATTCACGGAATCTTCAAGATTCCGATGAAATCAAAATCTGATTTTATTACATAACGTATTTGGTTGAGAGATTAAAGGAATTCAAAATCTGAATTTCATTCTTTAATGTGTTTGATTGGCAAATGAAATGCAATATAATCCAGATTTAAGATCATTTGAGTATCAATTTTTTTTTAATATACCAAGGTACTAATCTCCACCCTCCATCTTTATTTGATCTAATGTATGAGATTAATCCAAACAATTTAAAAAACGGCAAAAGTTCAATATAGATCTCATATTTGTCATAGATCCAATAAACTAATCCTGTCCATTCATTTTTTAATCAAAACAAAAAAAAAATAAACTTTCACCCTTTTTTAAAAAATTAAATATCTCGCAAAGCGTTAATCGTTACGCGAAAAAAAATATACCATCGCGACGAAGATTTAATTATCTTTCTATAGATATGCATTTCTATATACTTTTGACGATTTTTTTTTTTTCAAAATTTCCGCCCAGAAAAATCACACGTGATTTGTAAAAATCACATGTGATTTTATTTTTACAAATCACATGTGATTTTTATGAGTTTTCTGGGCGGAAATTTTGAAAAAAAAAATTGTCGAAGGTATAGAGAAGTGCTTATCTATAGATAGATAATTTAATTCTCGTCGCGATGGTGTATTTTTTGTAGCTTGAAGATTTACCGTTTGCAAGATACGTTGTTTTAAAAAAAAAGGTGAAAAATGGTTTTTTATTAATTTAGATGAAAAATGGATGGCTAAGATTGGTTATTTGGATCTATGACAAATATGAAATCTATATTGATCTCAACTCTTTAAAAAACCAACTTTCATTTTTTTTCAAATATTAATATCTTTCAAACCGTTAATCGTTAAGCGAAAAAAATATACCGTTACGACGAGCATTTAATTATCTTTCTATAGATACGCACTTCGATATACTTTCGACAAAATTATTTTTTTTCGTGTTTTTCACGTTTTTTTTACTTTTTTTTTTTTTTTTTTTTTTTGTTTAACTGAAATTTGCATGAAAATATTATATGTGATTTAACACTAATATCACATGTGATATTATATATCATATGTGATTTAACACTAATATCACATGTGATATTACATATCATATGTGATTTAACACTAATATCACATGTGATTTTTCATGCAAATTTCAATAATGAAAAAAAAAACGAAAAAAAAGACCAAAAAATGAGGAAAAAAAAGGTAAAAAAAGGAAAAAAAATTGTCCAAAGTATATCAAAGTGCCCGTCTATAAAAAGATAATTAAATGCTCGTCGTGATGGTATAATTATTTACGCTTAACGATTAACGGTTTAAGATATATTTAAATTATTAAAAATATGTAAAATATTAAAATACTTTTAATCTCGACCATTAATTTAATTTTAAATGGATGGTAGGGATGAGTCCCTTGTTATGTAAAATAAGTTTGGTATATAAAATAAATCTCTTATATAATCCTTCAAAATCCTATTTCTGTTGAATTCAACATTGCATAGCAAAATGTGAGAAATTTTTACAATTCCATGAAATTCGTTATATTTATCTACGAAAATCGATTATTATTATTATTATTATTATTATTATTATTATTATTATTATTATTATTATTATTATTATTATTATCAATTTATTAGAAACTCATACAATTTATAAAAAATTAGTGTAGAGCCGAGATATTATTATTATTATTATTATTATTATTATTATTATTATTATATTAATATTAATATTAATATTAATAATTTTATTCAATATTATTATTTATTTTAATATTATTATTATTATTTTTAATAATAATAATTTAAATAATATTATTACTTGTTATTATTATTCAATTTATCAATTTTAATTTAAAATAAAATTTCAACTATTTTAAAATAATTTGTTTTACCCTATTTCATTTTTTTCCAACCTAACACATGTTAGTTTTTGCAAGTTTCAACTTTTTTAACTTTTAAATCCTTAATATTCTAATTACTTCACATTTCAATTTCATAGATACATCATTTCTTACCACTAGGCCAGTAGCATAGGCCATAGGAGGAGTTTGTTTGCACAAGTAGCAGTCTATGAAAAGAAGACGTGAAAATGGTATGGCTTTAGTAAAAATACATAGCAATGGAGGTCATAATACTTATTTCAATGACAAGTATAAAAAAGTTAGAATCCTTTCTTTAAAGTAGTAGCATTTGCAAGGCAATGAGTGATGGCAACAACGAACAAAGAAGGCTTTTTACCCCTTTTCTTTCCCTTTATCTTTCAGCTTTTAAGTAATTTTCTTATAAATAGATCTTGATCTAAGTCAATACAAACAAAAATCCTTAACCCTTAAGGTTCATACTTAAATCAGAAGCTGCTTAGTGGTTACAGTTTCAAAAATACTCCGTATTAGTAAATAGTAATACGTTTTCCGTTAAAGAGTATTACTTCTCTTTTATAGCAGTGTGGATCACTAATAAGCATTAAATAAGCAGCTTACCAGTGATGTTTATAGTATTTAGGGCATCTGCTATTATAGTTTAAGAAAAGGTTTATAAAATTATGAAGAGGTCTAAAAACCTTGTAACCCATAGTGAACATCTATTTCAACCTTATGTGACACGAAGAGGTTTAAGATATTGAACATTTTCATAATTTAATGCATTTGAATTAAGTGACATGTTTATAAAACATGAAAAGATTTATACATAGTAGGGATAGTTTTATAAAACAAAAAAGTTTATAAATTAATGTCATAACTCAATTATAAACATTTAAAAAGGTTTATCATAGTAAATGCTATTACATTGATATTTAATGGATATCAACACAACCACAATTGGTGCTAAAGACAAATATATCATTAAGAGTAAATTCTCAAAATAGTACAAAAAGTTAGGTAGTAATCAACAAAATGTACAAAAATAACACTTCTTTCTCAAATAATCTTATGCGAATGTGCGACTCCACTGAATGTGCGACACATGTCTAATTTTTTAATAATAAAATACAGTGGTAGGTGGGACTTTGACTTTGAATTTTATTTAAATGACAAATATACTCATCTTTTAAGGCCGACCGTCTCTCTCTCTCAAAAATTCCGGCCGGCTATTTGTTAAACCACCACTTGAAGTTTTTCTTTTCTTTTTTAGATCTATAAGTTTTTGCCACCACCATAAACGGATCTTGCTGCCACCACAATCATCATCAACATACAACAACCACACAACAGATCCACCATCATCACCAACCCAGATCCGACACCATCACCACCCCTGTTTCTGGTTTCAGGTCTACCCACCACATTGGAGTCTATAAACTCCTGGTATTCCTCAACTGGTGATGTCACCGTCACCGTCGGTGGTGAACTGCCAATATCGGGTTGCTGTTGGTGTTGTTCTTCTACTTCATTGGGTGGAGATGCCATGATTAAAGGTGGGTAAATTGTGGTGGCGTGTGGTGGTGGTGATAGGTGGTTGAGAATTTGCTCTTTTTTATACTTGTAATTTTACTATCAGACAATATAGATGTTAATCTTTGGTGGGGATTTTGGTTAAATTTGTACCAATTTGAGTCCGAGATACACTTTGACTTTCTTTTGGCTAGCCAGGCTCTAAAGTTGAGATTATGTTGATATTTGGATTTTCTCAAGAAAACTGTGATACCTTCATTTTTATTAATTGATTATAGACACAGAAAAATGTTGATGATCATGATCATGTCGCACATTCGCACATGATCATATCGCACATTTGCACATGACCATGTCGCACATTAAAAAGAGGGTATTTTGGTCTTTTTAATACTCTTGTAAGTTGTAATAAGACAAAAAATTAATATATAGAAAAACACCCACCTATCACTGTACTTTATTATTAAAAAAGTGGACACGTGTCGCACATTCAGTGGAGTCGCACATTCGCACATGACCATTTGAGGAAGATGTGTTATTTTTGTACCTTTTGCTAATCACTACCCAACTTTTTGTACTATTTTGAGAATTTGCTCTATCATTAAGGTTGAGCATTTTAGTACATGATAGGTTTTAGCCTATGACATCCTCTTTGGATCCTCTTTGGAAAAGGATCATAGTATAGAAATTAATATTAGACAAAAATACACCGTTGGTCCCTAAACTTGCTAAAAAGCATCGCCTGGGCCCCAAATTTGAGAAAATCATCGCCGTGAGTCCAAAACTTGGTGTTTTGAGGCCGATTGCGTCCCTTGACCCGTAATGCTCAGGTCAACACCCGTTTTGCGTTATATTATCAAGGGTATATTAGTCCAACTGCATTTTAACTATATGTTTGTTAAATCTAACCCAAAGTTGTACCGTATTATTGTTTCCCTCTAACTTCAATTCGATAAAACCCTAAGTACCAGCAACACACATTCAACCCAAATCACTAACAATGGCACAAAAAGATAAGGGGAAGGCTTTGTACAGTGGGTTGAGGAAAGAAGATTGCTCCAATGAAGACCGTTTGGATGTTAAGAAGGGTAAGGAAGAGGCTGCCGACATCGGTTTATCAAAGGTTTATGATTTGGAAACAAGGATTACAAATCTTGAAGTTGTGTTTAAATATCTAAAGGAAAGGAAGGAAATGAAGGAAAAGGATGATAGGGAAAGTTGTAGGTCTAGCTAAGTGTATGTTTAGATGATAGGGAAGTTTGTAATGGCTGTCAACATGAAACCGATCAATAAAATTTTTGGTTGTTACTGAAACTGATAGTGTTTGGCAATCAAAAGTTTGCTTCTTGTTGGTAATTGGTTAGTTTGACTTTTACAAGTCAATTGGTAGTTTGACTATTAGATGTCTAAGTAACTAAAGGATTTGCATTTTGGAATATAGTGGGTGTTTGGATTAGCATTTGCATTTTGGAATTAGATGTCAAAATATCTAAAGCATTTTCATTTTGAACACATGCAACCTTATACAATTGATGGGTATGGTTTGAACATATGTTCCATGCATCAGATGTTAAGTGACCATTGTTTTTGGTTTTGCTGATACAAAGGGGTGATCGTTTGTGCGGATTATACCATGACATTTAGCATTTGAAGTTTGAATTTATGAAGGTCAACTAACAAACTAATATGTACACACAGAATATAACCTATAAAACAAACAAACACATATTGTAACATAACCAACCATTTAGCAAGTTGACTTATAATAGTCAACTGGGGAAACATTGTCTGATACAACATGAAAATGACTCAAAATATAGATTCATTGTCTGATACAAGGTTCTACTGATAATTCACAAAAATGGAAAAGATAATGCAGCTTCCACTGAACAACCATCACTTGATGAACTTTCTAACGATGTACATACTGTTACTGGATGATCGACAAACAAATCATTTAACCTTACACTAATGATCAAACTGCAACCGTGCCTGGAAAAACAAGTATCCAAACACTAAATATTCATGTTAGATAAGTTATAATTGCAGTTTCAAAATATATAACAAAAGCCATGCAATTCAACATTGAAACCTCACCTAGGATGGCATGTTGGCAAAACGGCAAGTACGCAGTTGGTAATCCTTTCGCTGCTTCTAAAAGGTGTTTTAACACCACTAGATGCAAGACCACCAGCACCACCAGCCCTGTTTTCAACACCATCACCAGCAGCCAAGTTTTCACCATCCAAACCAGGAAACTCAACCATTATAGCCTTCCCCTTCCCATCAAAACCTCGCTTAAAATTTCTTACAACTTCCTTGCCTGTTTTTTTGGCAAAACATCCTCTTCCTCAATCAGCTTTCATTTTCCTTTTTTTCCCTTTTGTTATCAAAAACACCTTCTTCCTCTTTGATAACAACACCACCTTTCCCAGTTTGCATTTTGGTTACAGTCGCCTGCATTTTGTTCCTATCTATCCCCTTCCATTTACGTCGAGTCCTAAAAGGTGTTGGACTTGACATTCGAAAGTTAGCATTGTCACACCTCGCCAATGGCGGAAACGCGAGTGCAACATCATGGATATCATCACAACACTTGGTGTCTAAATAGAGAAAATACTACATGCAAATAAATAGAGCAAAGTACAAACACAAAGTGTCGTAACGATACCCCAAAACAAATAATCCAAAACAATCACTAAAGTATCTTCATTAAAACATAAAGTTAAAATGAAAGGAAATCTAGTATCGTAACAAAATCCAACTAAATCAAATTTAAAAACTCATAGATAGCCATCCCCAATGCAATCTAGGTCTCTTCTAATCGCGCCCTTCTATCTTAGCCTTAGAATGCTCACCTGAAAATGATGCTTAAAACGTCAACATAATGTTGGTGAGATTCATAGGTTTAAGACACACAAAACACTTTTTATCATCAGTCCACTGTGATTATAAAACATAGCATAGCAGGACAGCAAAGATATATAGTTTATTATACACTAGCATGCAATCATAGCTTACGGGACGGAACGTGCCCACCGATCCAAATATAAATTGGGACGGAACGTGCCCACCGATCCAAACACCACATCAATTGGGACGGAACGTGCCCACCGATCCAAGTTCACAATAATTGGGACGGAACGCGCCCACCGATCCAATATAATTCCCCTTCCGGCCGGACATAATAATAACGAGTAGAGCCACTAGGGCATCTTCCCACTCGTATAATCACCACAAATAAACACCATAATAACATGTAGTATAACTATAATAACAATTACACGTCCATGCATTTTATAACCACATAATCACAGTAACTCAAAAATAATTTAAACAAGCATCATCTCCATCCCAAGTTTAAAACAAAGTAAAAATTGGGACTATGAACTCACCTCAAATCCGCAGCTTCCAAGTTATCAACACACAAATCTATATCACAAAAATAACAATCACGTTACACGCGACCAAGCTAAAAGCCATAGTCCATGTAACACACATATGATGGACGTCTAAGGTTCATATAACCCACTATGGATTACCTAGACACCATACTAATCACCACCCAATACTTGCCACTCACTAAATCCCTTAATTAACACTTTCAGAAAAGCAGATTTCTAAAGTACATTCACCCACATAAAATCACAGTGAATAAAGCTTCGCAACTCACACAAAAAATTCACCATGATCTTTCATAAGCATACAAACTTTTCCTAGAAGATCATGCACTAAAAACACACACAAGTACCTAATGAAAAATCAAACATGACAACTATCCAGATTCGGATCTGATCGGACATCAAAAAGTTTTGACCTCATAGACCCACCCGCACAACTTATTATCATCTAATTTTCGCGTGGAAGTCAAATATAATATAGAACTTGATTCCCACAGAAGGCCCTATCCAAATTCCACTTTAAAAGCCACCTTTGACCTCAATACTTTTACCCTAATTCTGTCCCGATTTAACAGTTTTGACACCTTAACTCATAAAATTCGTTTGACCGACTTCCCGACCTCGAAAACACTTGTGGTTGGACTTTTTGGAAAGCTCTTTCACTGAAATATAATTTAGACATAAAATTAGTGACCTAACTCATATTCATCTGTTAATTACAATCGTAACTTCACAGCCTATTAATTCTGCCAGATTCATAACTCAATAATTAACATGTTTAAAACCCTAATTACTTCACCAATCATTATAATATCACTAATTAATGACTCTAACATGTTTAATATTATTAATTTACAGATCTAATCACAAACCCTAGATCCATCACAATTTGTATTACATGAATCATAAAAATTAATTAAACATAAGGATTATAAATTTACCTTAATACTTGAAGAATAAAAACCCTAAAAATAATTTTTCCTCTCCTTCTCCTTATGGTTGGTCGAAATTCATGAACAAGGGGAATGAGGGTTTTTGGTTTTGTATTTGTAGGCTCCTATGGAAAATTCTAGATAAGGGTTAATTAGGTAAGTGGATTTGTAATCAAATTAGGGTTTCTTTTTTTTTTTTTTTATCCCTAACCGGCCCCCTAATATATATATATATATATATATATATATATATATATTATTTATTTTTAATAAATTTAATTATTACACTAAAAACCTCTTACTCTTTGTATTTTATAAAAACCCTGTACTCAAATTAACACCTTACGCGATAAACCTTCATTTTTACGACAATCCGGAAAAATATCATTTTCAAAATAAAGTTTCCAAAAATAGAATTTTCACACTTAACACTAATATACTCTATAAAAATAACCTCCACGTAACTTACCAACGCTCAAATAATTGAACGGAGACTCGTTACGCAAAACCACAAAACACAAAAATTACACAAGTCATTTCTACACCACAAAGGCGATCAAAATGAACTTTTCCCAAAATTTACACTACCCAACTCATTAAGAAAACATCACACCAAGGGATTTAGTGCTAACACACGTACTTATCACACATATATCACACGTAAACACACAATACACACCAGACAAAAGTTAAACAGGTTGAGACTATTAGTCAAACTAACCTGCTAAAATCACGGTTGTTACATTATCCCCCACTTAGGGAAATCGCGTCCCGAGATTTAACTACTCGAGCCACCAATACACACGATAGAAAACATTACCGACAATCCAACGATACACGGAAATATATACATTACTCCGATCAATAACACGAATACCCAGCACCGAACTTCCACGATCTAAATCCAACTACAAATGATCTGCTCACCCACGCTAGGGTGCAATTAGCAGCACCACAATCTTGAACAAAAGAAACATCCAACGTCAAATTTGTACTCTCTCTTAATCCATACTCTTAAGAATGATAAGCCGTACTCATCTACAACCGCGTTCCCAAAGCTCTATAAACCGTATACCACAATCGCGAAGTAAGTATCTCATCATGATCTAAGATGATCGACGCAAAACTTCATGTCTCACGTTCCCAAGTAAACTCAGGACCACGCTTGAAATCCCAACCTCTGCCCATAGAATAGGTGATCTACACTTCCTCCTATACAACATCTCAAATGGTGCACATCTAAT
Source organism: Artemisia tridentata subsp. tridentata (assembly GCA_021014915.2). Lineage (NCBI taxonomy): Eukaryota > Viridiplantae > Streptophyta > Magnoliopsida > Asterales > Asteraceae > Artemisia > Artemisia tridentata. The sequence goes on along the minus strand of CP139504.1, from coordinate 160,580,904 downwards.
ACTGGAATGATAGCTGTTGTTATAGGAAAACTCAGCCAAAGGCAAACGAGTATCCCAGCTTCCTCCAAAATCAATATCACACGCTCTAAGTAAATCCTCCAAAGTCTGAATCGTTCGCTCACTTTGCCCATCTGTTTGTGGATGATAAGCAGCGCTCATATCCAACTGTGTATTCAATGCCTTTTGCAACGATTGCCAAAACCGCGACGTAAACCTACTATCGCGATCTGAAATAATCGACACAGGCACACCATGTCTCGCCACAATCTCATTAATATAAATCCTCGCCAGCTTTTCCATCTTATAATCTTCACGAATGGCCAGAAAAATGTGCAGACTTTGTCAGCCTGTCCACTATGACCCATATCGTGTCATGTCCACTACTCGTCCTAGGCAACTTCGTAATAAAATCCATTGTTATTCTCTCCCATTTCCATTTCCGGAATCGGCAGCTGTTGTAATAATCCTGAGGGTTTCTGATGCTCAGCCTTAACTTTCAAACAAGTCAAGCATTGGCCAACATATTCAGCTATTTCCCTCTTCATTCCCGACCACCAGTAAGCATCTCTAAGACCATAATACATCTTATCCGATCCTGGATGAATCGAATATCTCAATTTATGAGCCTCATCCATGATCAACTTTCTTACACCTCCTACTGATGGAACCCATATTCTATCTAAGAAATACAGTCCACCATCTTCCCTTTTCTCCATTTGTTGACCTAATCCACGCAGCATTTCAGCAGTCGCATTCTCATCTTTGAGAGCTTCTTCCTGCGCCGCCAATATCTTACCCTTAATTCCCGACTGTAGAGTCATACACATCGCTCGCACACGCTTAGGCTTAATCCGCTCCTTCCTACTTAAAGCATCAGCTACCACATTCGCCTTTCCAGGATGATAGCGAATCCCACAATCATAATCACTAAATAGCTCAATCCACCTCCTTTGCCGCATATTCAGCTCCTTCTGATTGAAGATATGCTGAAGACTTTTATGATCCGTATATACAACACTTCTTGTGCCATACAAATAGTGTCTCCAATTCTTGAGAGCAAATACCACCGCACCAAGCTCCAGATCATGAGTCGTATAATTCTTCTCATGAATCTTTAGCTGTCGAGATGCGTAAGCTATCACCTTACCTCTTTGCATTAGCACACATCCAAATCCTTGATTCGATGCATCACAATACACAACAAAATCATCTGGCCCATCAGGTAACGTCAGAATAGGTGCATTACACAAACTATCCTTTAGTGACTGAAAAGCCACCTCCTGCTCTTCTCCCCAAACATACTTCTTGTTCTTCTGAGTCAACAAAGTAAGGGGTTTAGCAATCTTTGAAAAATTCGCTATAAATCTTCGGTAATACCCTGCCAATCCTAGGAATGAGCGTATCTCGGACGGCGTCGTAGGAGCCTTCCAGTTCTTGACCGCTTCTATCTTACTAGGATCTACATGAATTCCCTAACTATTCACAACATGCCCAAGAAAATGTACCTCCTCTAGCCAAAACTCACACTTTGAGAACTTGGCGTACAACTTCTCTTTCTCCAGCAATCCAAGGATTAATCTCAGATGTTCTCCATGCTCCTCCTTCGTCTTGGAATAAATTAAAATGTCGTCTATGAACACAATCACGAACTTATCCAAGTAAGGCTTACAAACACGATTCATCAAATCCATGAATACCGCAGGTGCATTTGTCAGCCTGAATGGCATAACCGTGAACTCAAAGTGTCCATAACGAGTCCTAAAAGCAGTCTTCGGAATATCCTCCTCATACCCTCTTAACTAATGATAACCATAATGTAGATCTATCTTCGAAAAGAATCGAGAACCTTGTAGCTGATTAAAAAAAATCATCAATTCTAGGAAGAGGATACCGATTCTTAACCGTTAACTTGTTCAATTCCCAATAGTCAATACACATCCGGAACGAACCATCCTTCTTCTTAACAAATAACACAGGTACTCCCCACGAAAAGTGACTAAGTCGGATAAACCCCTTATCCTGAAGTTCTTGCATCTGCGCAGACAACTCCTGCATCTCAGAGGGTGCTAAACGATATGGGGATTTCGCCACAGGGGCCGCTCCAGGAATCAACTCAATACGAAATTCAACTTGACGGATTGGAGGCAATCCAGACAAGTCTTCAGGAAACACACCAAGAAACTCACATACCACAGGAATCTCCTCTATCTTACGTTCTTTAGCCTTTGCAGTCTTAAGGGTTTTCACGTCCTTCCTTACGCATTCTCCTTGTATCCGAAGGATACTACCATTCCCTAAAGGTATATGCACTACCTTCTCATGGCATATAACTTCGGCTCTATGCTTAGACAACCAATTCATCCCTATCACCACATCGAAACTCCCATGCCCAAAAGGTATCAAGTCAATCATAAATGGAATGCCCTCTAACACCATCGTGCACCCACGAATAACCTTGTCAACTTCTACTTCCCTACCGCTAGCTATTTCAATCACAATACTAGGTCTAAGCTCACTAGGTCCAACATTCAATAGTCTAGCAAACGAACCAACTTAAATATCTCACCATTAGTACCAACAGATAAACAAGGTATCATCATATGATAGGTAAAATGGAATCTTACCACCCACACACTCCCACATACAACGATTTCCCCAAACGGTTAAGAGAATACATCTCTAACCATACAACCATCATCAACATGATATCACATAACATCTACCACAACATATAACAACAAACATCAATCAATGTAATCATGGTCACAAATCTACATGTGTGATACCCTTATAATTATGTTTGCGACCATAGTTATAAGGCCTATTCCACACGCATACTTGCTTCCAAAACTACACATCTCAATGATAACGCACATATATCACATAGCACCTAATACAAAGCACAATCCATGTTATCATACTTGCAAGTCCACTTGTGTTGTGAAGCATGTATAATTATGTTGGCCACCATAATTATCTATGCTCCCTTTCACAAGTGTACTTCCTCCTATGACCACACTTCATGCAAGCAATCATCTCACATGGAACAATTCCAATGATTATGGAACAATTCCTATGACCACTTTAACTCTATAATCAAAATCACTTAGGGAAAATCCCAAAATCCAACGGAATCTATATTCCAACACAATTTCCACATCAAAACACAAAAGACATATCAAAACATAACGCTAAACAATAATGTCGCACGTGGCTCGAGCTCCATCCTATCATTCGTCTATCTTGAAATAATTCAACTACTCGCCGTAGACTCCAGGTCCGAATCCACTTCGTCTTCCTCACTTAGCCATCCATTTCGGTTTCCCTCGGGCTGTGGTAGTGGATGACTATCAAAGCCACTCTCGGGATTCCTTCTTTCCTCCTCTATATGGTCCACAAATCCATACAAATTACGGGGCTCAGCTCGAACTACTCCTCCATCTTCTATGAACTTGGGACACCTCCCAGGGTACCTAGTCGTGAATCCGTTTTTATTGGTTACCTCCGTCTCGTACACTTGTACCTCCGTTCCACCCACGTTTACCAATGTCATATTTTCCTCAATCATACATGGCCACATGATGGCAGGAATCAAAATCCTCTTGTTAGCCCGTCTCAAACTACCAATCCTCTTGCAACCAGTAGCGACAACAATTGCCCAACAATATTTGCTACGCGCGAGAGGTGCCATGCTAAAAATGACACATATGATAGTAAGTATGAGGATCCAATAGACGTCTAAAACTCAATCGAACTACTCATAACCTCAAGAAGAATAAACACGTAAAGTACTATACTAACACATAGGCCCTAAATGCAACTATATGAGGGACTCCTAGGTTATAGTCTAGGTTCAACCACTTACTTCTCTATAACCAAGGCACTGATACCAATCTGTCACACCTCGCCAATGGCGGAAACGCGAGTGCAACATCATGGATATCATCACAACACTTGGTGTCTAAATAGAGAAAATACTACATGCAAATAAATAGAGCAAAGTACAAACACAAAGTGTCGTAACGATACCCCAAAACAAATAATCCAAAACAATCACTAAAGTATCTTCATTAAAACATAAAGTTAAAATGAAAGGAAATCAAGTATCGTAACAAAATCCAACTAAATCAAATTTAAAAACTCATAGATAGCCATCCCCAATGCAATCTAGGTCTCTTCTAATCGCGCCCTTCTATCTTAGCCTTAGAATGCTCACCTGAAAATGATGCTTAAAACGTCAACATAATGTTGGTGAGATTCATAGGTTTAAGACACACAAAACACCTTTATCATCAGTCCACTGTGATTATAAAACATAGCATAGCAGGACAGCAAAGATATATAGTTATTATACACTAGCATGCAATCATAGCGAGTAGAGCCACTAGGGCATCTTCCCACTCGTATAATCACCACAAATAAACACCATAATAACATGTAGTATAAGTATAATAACAATTACACGTCCATGCATTTTATAACCACATAATCACAGTAACTCAAAAATAATTTAAACAAGCATCATCTCCATCCCAAGTTTAAAACAAAGTAAAAATTGGGACTATGAACTCACCTCAAATCCGCAGCTTCCAAGTTATCAACACACAAATCTATATCACAAAAATAACAATCACGTTACACGCGACCAAGCTAAAAGCCATAGTCCATGTAACACACATATGATGGATGTCTAAGGTTCATATAACCCACTATGGATTACCTAGACACCATACTAATCACCACCCAATACTTGCCACTCACTAAATCCCTTAATTAACACTTTCAGAAACGCAGATTTCTAAAGTACTTTCACCCACATAAAATCACAGCGAATAAAGCTTCGCAACTCACACCAAAAATTCACCATGATCTTTCATAAGCATACAAACTTTTCCTAGAAGATCATGCACTAAAAACACACACAAGTACCTAATGAAAAATCAAACATGACAACTATCCAGATTCGGATCTGATCGGACATCAAAAAGTTTTGACCTCATAGACCCACCCGCACAACTTATTATCATCTAATTTTCGCGTGGAAGTCAAATATAATATAGAACTTGATTTCCACAGAAGGCCCTATCCAAATTCCACTTTAAAAGCCACCTTTGACCTCAATACTTTTACCCTAATTCTGTCCCGATTTAACAGTTTTGACACCTTAACTCATAAAATTTGTTTGACCGACTTCCCGACCTCGAAAACACTTGTGGTTGGACTTTTTGGAAAGCTCTTTCACTGAAATATAATTTAGACATAAAATTAGTGACCTAACTCATATTCATCTATTAATTACAATCGTAACTTCACAGCCTATTAATTCTGCCAGATTCATAACTCAATAATTAACATGTTTAAAACCCTAATTACTTCACCAATCATTATAATATCACTAATTAATGACTCTAACATGTTTAATATTATTAATTTACAGATCTAATCACAAACCCTAGATCCATCACAATTTGTATTACATGAATCATAAAAATTAATTAAACATAAGGATTATAAATTTACCTTAATACTTGAAGAATAAAAACCCTAAAAATAATTTTTCCTCTCCTTCTCCTTATGGTTGGTCGAAATTCATGAACAAGGGGAATGAGGGTTTTTGGTTTTGTATTTGTAGGCTCCTATGGAAAATTCTAGATAAGGGTTAATTAGGTAAGTGGATTTGTAATCAAATTAGGTTTTCTTTTTTTTTTTCTTTTTTTTTATCCCTAACCGCCCCCCTATAATATATATATATATATATATATATATTTTATTAAATTTAATTATTACACTAAAAACCTTGTACTCTTTGTATTTTATAAAAACCCTATACTCAAATTAACACCTTACGCGATAAACCTTCATTTTTACGACAATCCAGAAAAATATCATTTTCAAAATAAAGTTTCCAAAAATAGAATTTTCACACTTAACACTAATATACTCCATAAAAATAACCTCCACGTAACTTACCAACGTGCAAATAATTGAACGGAGACTCGTTACGCAAAACCACAAAACACAAAAATTACACAAGTCATTTCTACACCACAAAGGCGATCAAAATGAACTTTTCCCAAAATTTACACTACCCAACTCATTAAGAAAACATCACACCAAGGGATTTAGTGCTAACACACGTACTTATCACACATATATCACACGTAAACACACAATACACACCATACAAAAGTTAAACAGGTTGAGACTATTAGTCAAACTAACCTGCAAAAAATCACGGTTGTTACAAGCATCTTCCTGTACCCACCCCACAACCTTTAAACCTATGTTTTTCAAGTAAAATTGTGCTAACATTTGGGGATTATGAGCAACAAAGATATCAACTGACTCATGTGTTTCAGCCAACGCAAACAAATTAAGAACGACATCATCTCTATTAATCAATTGCAAACCATTTTCTAGGGATTGTTTAGGATCATAGAAAAACAACGCCCATTTTGGTTGGTTAATCTCGGATAACACATTATCAAGAGTTGAACTAAAGATAACCCTATCACAGCTTAAAGCACTAACATTAATTAGGGATCCTCCTTTATACCTAAGTGGGGCATATTCAAATAACCCGTTTGTGTGAATTTTGAACAACACTTCGTCATCTTCTTCAGCTTGTATATCCTTTAACGTTGTCACATATATGCTCCTGTCCATTTTTGCGAATGAGGTAGGCTATGAGTTGGTGTGTGTTTCACTCACTGTGTGGAATGACCAAGGTATCGTTTGAATCGGGTCTTTTAATCTTTTGAGGGTTTAGTGGGTCAGGTTTATTGGGTCGCGCCCAAAAAAAAGTTAAACGTATTGGGGAAGCTTTCATAATTTGATAGTTGGTACCTAACCTTGCCAATCTTGTCGTTTTTATACTTAAATTTCCAGCCATTCAATAACTTTAATCTTTATAATTGTCTTATTTCACATTTGGTCCCTGAATTTGCATGGTCATTTGTGCCTTTGCTATTTGAGGGACCATACCCCAAATCATTTGCATACCCAAAGAACATTTAACATAGTTCCCAACCCTAAAAACACAACAACAAAATGTCCAATTTCCCACGTCTACAGGAACTTGCCGCCGCTGCAGATTCTTACTCCGTGTTTGATTCCATTGCTGTTTACTATCAAAGGGAGAACATCTACAGGAGCTTACCGCTGCTGCAGATTCTTACAACCATCGTTTTAAGTAACCACCATCAGCTAAAAAAATTTACATCTTCATTACCGAAACAACTAAGAATAACAGGTGAACTTGTTGATGGGAACTTGATATTCATGGGGGGAGATTTGAGCTCCTTAGGGGGAGGCACGTACCTCTCATTCCTCTTTGTGCTGGAGCATCCCACAGCCGCTACAAGACCAAGTACAACATTTGTAACCATTTCCCTTGTTTTTGGACTTTTATGAACAAGGGTGCTAGCAGGTTGTGAATTGGAAGAATTGGGAGTGGAAGCCTTGGAAGCTTGGGAAGTGGAATCTTTCAAAGTGGAAGACTTTCCCTTTCTAACTCTTGATGTGGAAGTAGTATTCTTAGAAGATAACAACCTAAAATCATCATCAGATGTGTCTGAAATAATGATGACATCAACCTCCTTTCCTTTAGAGTTGGTATCTGGAAAGATAGCAAAAACAGAAAGACATCAGAGTTAAACCATTACTACTATCCTACTTTTCAAACATTAAGTCTAACCTTTCGCAACTTTCTTATGCCCATGTTTTTGCCATAGGTCTTCAAGTATCACATCAGCAATTTCATCTTCTATATCCCACTTATTCCGATAAGTAGCCATGACATAGTCAATCATATCGTGAGAGACTTTTAGTTTGCTATAATCCCTTTTTTTTTGTAGAATCTGACATTGCTTGGATTTCTTGCAAATAAAATAGGGTTTATTTAGGGACACAATTGACTGCTAAGCTTAATATGTCAATCACACAAATACAGAAAAACGAACTAACCTTTCATCACTTCAGCTTCTTTCGCAAATCTGCATAAATCTTCAAACATCTCATCAGACATTTTATCTATTTGTAACCAAGTATCCCCATATTTGGCCTTCACATACTCTACCATCTCATCCGTGACTGCTATCATACTAAGGTCCTTGTCAGCCATTGTTAGAGTTTTTTTTTTTTTTTTTTTTTTTTGGACAAATATGGGTAGCTTGTTGAAGGTTGTGTTCAGGAGAGGTTGTATCTGACAATGTGTGTGATAGATGATCGAGTCTTTGTTAAGTCTTAATGGTTGGGTGTGGGTTTATTGGTTTCCGCGCAAATAATAAATGGCGTATCATAGAAGATACGGTCAAGTTGTATAGTTAAAATTATATTATGTCACAGTTGGTCCCTCAAATTGAGTGTCGGGGTTCAGTTGGGTTAGATTAAAGTGAAAAATGTGGTTGGACTATTATGCCCTTAATAATATAATGCAAAAAGGGCGTTGACCTGATCATTACAGGTCAAGGGACGCAATCGGCCTCAAAAACCCAAGTTTTGGACTCACGGCGACGATTTTATCAAGTTTCGGGCCCAGACGATGCTTTTTGGCAAGTTTAGGGACCAACGGTATATTTTTGTCTTAATATTAATTCTTTTAGGAGGGCTATTATAAGTTATTTTTTTTTCTTTTTAAAATTATTGTCTCCAGACAAAAAATATACATTTTAAAGAAAGTAGAACCACACAGTTCTTAACCAGTCAAATATCATTCACGCACACTAAACTCTCTTTTGATTTGTTGAAATAAGAAGTGAACAATTAATTTGAGACGTTTCAAATAAAAAAATGCACAATAATTGTTTGAGACGGAGAAAGTATAAAGTTAATTGTACGGACCTTGCTAATCCAACTTGACAGGAATTGATAACCCACACCAGAAAAATTGATGCACACACCACAATATCACATCACTGATGCATATTTTATAATATGATATGTGCATAATCGTGATGTGTGCATCAATTTTAGTGATGTGAGTATCACTTCCTCACTTGATACGGGAGGGGTGTGTTAGATTCTTGGAAAGGCCAAGTCCAAAATCTCTGATTAGTCAAAAAGTTTTTGCTTAGCTGTTGTCTCACATGATTGCGAATTAAGCCTTAAATAATTTCCCAAGAAGGTAGTATTATTGAATTTCGTGTATTAGTTTTCTAATTTTAAGATTACGGTCTTCTTGTAAATTAAAGTTTGTATATATGCTAAAAAAAACAAGAAAATATGCTAAATTTAGTGATCGTGTGTAACTTATAGTGGTTAATATGTTTAACTAAGTGATTGTTTCCCACCGTAGAACTCCAATCGAAAGGGGAATCTCCCCTTGGTCCGCTTTCTCTATCTGGGGTTCATTCTGTTCGTACACATCTGATCCTTCTTTCTCAACCTTCAACTTCTTCCGATCCTCTTTAAGCAGGAAGTGCGATCTGAAGGCCTGGGTTAAGCAAATAGATTTCTTCAATGGTAGATTCAACTCCATTCGCTTGTACTGCGCTCTACTGGCTCTAAGACCCAACATTATAGGAGTAACCTAAACTCGCTCGCTCCCTTTCATCCGATAGAGAGTTTGAATTCAGTGATTTAGGAGCATAAATGTACTATCGGGAGAGGGCAAAAGCAAGCCTATATTCTGGATTGGATACTGCGCGAATTGGTCAACCGGAATATGGAATAGGAAACGCTCTCCTTTCATAGCTCTCGGGCCTATTCTATTCATTACAGGAGAAAGTCACTATCCTCAGTTGCCTTGTCTCTGCATAGTTTTGCAAGAAAATAAGATACAGTCTTAAAAGCAAAAAATATCACATTGACATCAAAAGAACAACGTACTTATTGTTAGAATTTTTATATCTATCAAATGTTCACATGGTCATATTTTTATTCGTATTTTCATATGTACAGCGTGTACTAACAGCACAACTACAATTACCTAAATGGAAGGGGGCTCCTCCTATTTTGATGGAATGTATAATCCGACAAAGCAGACAGTACAAGCGGCGGCAGCGGGGGAAAGTCAACACACCCCGTATAGGGGTGTCTGTGTAACATCAGCCTAATTGTGAATATGTAATCATTGGTCATTTTCTTGTCGATGCATCCTTCCAAGTTGCGGCATTCGTCTTTCCATCATGAGTTTACGTGACAACTTTGTATGTAGTGCCTTTGTATTCCACCTGTTTTCAGTCAATTGTGGTACTTATATGTTCTTTCCCTGTTCATGTCATTGTGTCCTTTTTTGGAACTTTATTTTTTTTCTATATCCTGTCGGTGCTAAACTGCTAATGGCACGGATTCTTTGCGGTAGCCGTTGCAAAATGGTGTTGCACTTGTTCAATAGTGGGTCAGAATGGTTGATTTTGTGACCTTTCTCGGTCAAGAATGTTTCGATATCAATAGCATGAATCTGATCATGAATTACAAATTGGATATATAAATAAAGATGGGACACAACTTCAAAGCTTGAAGGACCCTCACCCCGCAGGAAGAATGAAGCATTGAGAAAAAAATAAACCTTAAAAAAAGTAACTCTAACAAATTTCTATGTTTTTTGGGTCAGGGCAAAAACAAATTTCTATATATATATATATATATATATATATATATATATATATATATATATATATATATATTTGTTTTTGACCGGGTGCAATTAGGGAAAATCAGAATGCTTTACAAAAATTAACATTACGAATTTATCGGAGTCTGTAACATCGTGAAAACCCATAGTTCTGTCACTGCTCAAAGATGTGAGTGCTTTACTTCGATAGGACCTCTAAAATCTCAAAGAGGCCCTTTCCTAAAAGAAAATTATATATTAAAATAGTTTAATATCCATGACGTAGAGAAAGACAAGCTTGAGTTTGATTAGTCAAACATACTTATATTGGTTTATTAGAGCTTTAAAGAAAAAAAGTAAGTTGAGGTTTGTTAGACATTAGACAACCAAACTTCATTTTCCATGGCCGACTGGCTCTAACCGAGCGACCATGGTCGTTCGGACAACGAATGACTCCAGAAATAGAACAAGACTGAGAATATGTATTTCCGGCGTGCATGGCTGAAAGGCCCAAACCGGACGAACCTAACAGGTCGTCCGGTCTAGCGTATAGCTAAGTTAGGACAAACCCCGGTCACATACGTCCGAACGATGTGATCCGGACGAAGACCAATGCCGAACGGGTCATACGGCCGTTCGACCCAACGGTAACTCCAGGTCAGAAAGTCAACCTTAATATTTGTGGTATGTGACAGAAGCGCAGGAACTATGGCAGGCCAGAGGAAAGACCCAAACAGGGCAAAGTCCCAGTTGCCGCCCAAAAGTGTCACCATCAGATTTGGACTCATCCGATGGGGACAAAAACAGGTCTCCTATATAAAGGAGCAATCTCCACAGTAATGGTAACACACTTTTACACACAGTAATTATCCTACTAATATATTTATTACCCACCTTTCGATACTTACTCTCACGCCGGAGTCGGGTCCTGGGGTCACACCCGGGGCGAGACTAACGCGTCTACTTTCTTAGCAGTTGTCCGAAGGACTTGACGATCTCAAGGCCGAAGGACATTTTGGAGCATTATCCTACTCACAGAAAAATACTTAAACATTGGCGCCATCCGTGGGACCGGCATTCAATCTACCGAAGCTATAGAATGTCAGGTTCTGAACGTCCGGAAGGTTCGGGAGGAGAGAATCTTGGAACTCCACCCGTCAACCATGCCGGAAGCAAAAACACCGAGACTCCCTCAGTCACCAGAGAACAGATAGAAGAATATGTTTCGACCCTCAAGTCCATGATCCAGGAACACAACCGAACAAGCACTGTCCAACCAATGCGTCTGGACTTTCTTGAAACAGACGGCCCGGATAAAACCGGAGTAGATAAGGAAAAACAAGGAATCGTTACGGGAGATAAGATACCAGATTCAGACTTGGGGAAACCCTTCAAGGAAGTTCGAAAGTCACCCTTCACTCGGCGTCTAATTGAGTTTTCCGCACCAAAACATAGGATGCCCGCTCATATCAAGCTGTACGACGGATCAACAGATCCCCAAGATCATCTCAACAGGTTCACCGGAGCGGCGGGGCAAGGAGAATGGCCCGTGCCCGTATGGTGTAGAATGTTTCAGCAAACATTGGACGGGAGTGCCCGAGGATGGTTCGATCGACTTCCTCCGAATAGTGTGGACGAGTGGGCAGACCTCCGGACTCAGTTTGAAGCGCGCTTCTCTCTACATAAAGCGTGCACCAAAGACCCCACTGAGATAACAAAGATCGTAAGGAGGGCTAATGAGACATTACCCGCCTTTAAGGAAAGATGGACCATCGAAATTGGATTCATACAGGGAGCCCCTGAAATCATGAGAATCTCTTCATTCATGAATGGTTGCAAGTGCCCAGAGCTAGCCAAGCGGTTTTCCGACAAGGTTCCTCGTACGGTGGATGAAAAGATGATCCGGGTGGATGATTATGTGCGAGCAGAAGAAGCATTCGTCAACACTGAATTGCCTCAAGGAGAGAATCGGGATCGATACAGAAGAGCACCCATCGGGTCCTCTAAAAGAGACGACAGAGCACACCGAAGGTATGGAAATGAAAGCAGGAATGAAGGACGATACGGCTATCCGAGCAGAGATCGCTATGATCAGGGTAAACACCGTGACCGACCGGCGCCGTACCTACCGGCGCGAAACGATTATCAGGGTCGAAATACCCCTCGGTTGACGCTGGAGTCACTCACAAAGCCGCCGAAAGAGATCTTAGCCACAGAGCACCAACTACGATTGCCTCCACCTAAGCCAATGCGAGACCCGCCCAAAAAAGAAAATCAAGATAAGTACTGTGACTACCACGGGGAGAAGGGACATTTCACAAATGATTGCTACCAACTAAAGAGGCAATTGGAGTTAGCTCTGGAATCGGGAAAGTTGGATCACCTGATAAAAGATGTGAGACAAAGGGGAAGAGGTGCCCCGAAAAGAGAGGCACCAGCCAAAGACAAGGTCATCAACGTGATTGACATCAAACCGAATCAGCGAAAAGGCAAGGCAGAAGAGCATGAAGGAAAATGGATGAGGACCCCAATCACCTTTCCCCCAATACCCATGGGAAAGAGGTCAGACGAGCCGCTTATCATAAAAGCTATGGTAGAAGGGTATCCAGTAAAGAGGATATTCGTAGATGAAGGGGCGGCTGCGGAGGTTATGTTCGAACATTGCTTCGATAACCTAGGTCCCGAAATAAAAGCCAAATTAGTGCAAAAGCAAAAGGGCCTTATCGGATTCAATGGACAAAAGGCCAAGTCATTAGGAGAGGTGGAGCTGGATGTGTCAGTCGGGGAAGGTGGATTATACAGGGACATCGTCATGAAGTTCACCATCGTGCGTGCCCCTTCCCCGTACGACATCATCCTCGGAAGAATTGGATTGAAGACGTTAGGGGCCATCCCCTCAACCATACACGCTATGTTAAAATTCCCAACTTCCAAAGGAATAGCCACTTTGAAAGCTCAACGGATGGTCACCTCGGCAAAGACAGTATTCCAAGAGAAAACCGGCGAAGACAGTATTCGCCGAGAAGAGAAGCTGGCCGAAAATGGGGCGCACCCGAACATGGGCCAGCCGCATGGAAGAAAGGAAAAAGCGACAAGGAGGAAGATGGTGCCCCAGAAAGTGGCACGAAATTAGTCTAAGGAAATATTTTCTTTAATGTAAGGCCATGAGCCACTATGAACAAACTCATTATGAAATATTATATATTCTCCTTCGACTTAAAGAGGAGAAAATTTTCCCATATTTTTGTTGCAAGCCAAGACGAGGCAGTCGCGCGGCTCCGGTGAGGATTAGCTACCCTCATCCGGCCCGCGCAGCCAAAACCAAGCCGAGGCGTATCCGCCCCTAACGGCAATAATTATACATTAAAATTTAGCCGAGGCGTATCCGCCCCTAACGGCAAGGATTATACCTTAAAATTCAGCCGAGGCATATTCGCCCCTAACGGCAATAAGTAATTCTTTAAATTTAGCCGAGGCGTATCCGCCCCTAACGGCGACAATTATTCCTTAAAATTCAGCCGAGGCGTATTCGCCCCAACGGCGATAGTTAATTCTTAAAAATGGGCCGAGGCGTATCCGCCCCTAACGGCAACAATTGTTCCTTAAAGTTCAGCCGAGGCGTATTCGCCCCCAACGGCGATAGTTAATTCTTAAAATTTGGCCGAGGCGTATCCGCCCTTAACGGCAATAACTAATTCTCAGGGGTGTGTCGAGGCATATCCGCCCCAACAGCCACAGTTGATACTAAAAACCTAAAAGCAAGGGCAGCAGTTGATCCTAAAATTATGAACTTAGAAACTATCTCCAACGTCGAAAGGAAATTCGAGGTACATTCAACAAAACAATACGGCAAATAAGAAGGCAATCACACAACAAGATCCGCAAGATACATGCCTAAAGCACAAAGTAAACATAACAAAAGTCATATACACCCTGATCGGCAATCCCCAATCCTTGCAACAAAGAGGAAACGCGCTGAAGTACATTCGTCCTCAACGGAAACATGAAAGTTAAAAACGAGGGAATCAAGCGCATTCGGCAGACAATACGGCAAGAGTCGAGGATCATACCGCGCATTTTGCAAAATATATACACATAAAAAATAAAGAAGCATGCATAAACAGCAAGACCAAAGATAGCAAAGGTAAACAGACTGTCATTAGCAAAAAAGACCGGAGGCGCAACCTCCCATCCAAGGCAAGTTACAATCGCCAACGTTCCGATAAAACCTACCCGAACCTATAATAGTTCATTACACAACAAAATAAAAATAGCCACATGCGGCACATCGGCGAATGTTATCTCCAAACGATAAAAGGATTGAATAAAAGCTTCAAAAGGCATCCGGAACAGCCTTGATCCATAGTCAAAATGGAGGCAGTCCGGACCCACAGCAAACTAACTTAGGACCCAGCATTTCCTTCGACATTTTCTTCAACATTTCCTTCGGCATTTTCAGCAACATTCGCCTCGGCTACGGTAACCAAACGGCCCTGAACAACCACAGTCCCTTCGGCCACACCACTCCCACCACCAGCACCAACGTTTACACTCTCGAATGTAACATTCTTATCAGCAGACTCATCGGCAGTTGAAGGTTTGGTTGGTTCGGCAGGAGCAGGATCCGGATAGAGCTCCAGGATCTCGGCCATCGGCCTGTAACAAGCGCCGCTAACCTTTCGGATATAGGGGTATTCAGTGGTGAAAAGTTGGTCGAACAAAGCCCTGTATTTTGTCTCGGCATCCAAATCTAAGCCCTCAAAATCAGCTAGAACCTCGGCGGCTTGTTCCGGATTGCGGTCGACTGATATCCCACCTATAAACCCAGCATCGGACGAAAGATTGAATGGGATAGCCAATGATTGCTTGTACTCATGACTGCTAAGTAGACGGCGGACCATTTCCGGAAGGAATTCCTTAATCACTCGGATGCGTTCCATATCAGTGGTACCCACCCGGACCGCCAAATCCTCTCTCTCTTTCCTCAATTCCTGGTTATCTTTCCATTCGTCAGCCAACAATTGCTTGGTTCTATTTAACTCAGCTTCCAACGACTTAAGCACTTCTCCTTGCCCCTCTTTCTCTCTTACCAGTTCAGAAACTCGCCCAGTTAAACTCTGGATAGCAACCTGACAGTCCGCGGTCTCAGCCCTCAGCTTCTCTAACTCCGCCGGATCCTGTTTGGCGCATTTTTCATGGACAGCTGTAAGAGTGTTATACTGATCAAGCAAGGTCTCAAACCGAAGAAGGATGTCAGACTGTGCAACATAACTCTTCCCAAGCAGCATCCATGCACGGTTACAAGCATCCTCATCACATAAACTTGCCAAGTACTCCTCCTCTCGGGGAGTGGACAGATGAGCCATCAGATCTCGGCAGACGGAAGAACCTGTCAAACGGGCATCCGCCGTAACAGTCCACTGGGGCACGAAAATGTTCCCCGGAGTAAACTCATCTTCACCCATCTCGTCAAGACCCTCCACATTCAATTTCTTCTTTCCCCGTCCATGCGAAACCACGGGACTTCCTGCTATTTTACAAAAAGAAAAAAAAGAAAAGAAAGATATAATAAAATAGTAGGTGATAATATATAATGGTCGAAACACGCGCGTAAGAAATGCATACAAAAAAGAAAGGAGGAAAAACAAGAAAAGAACACGCAACATACCATCCTCACCAGAGACGAATTGGCTACTCGCCCCTTCTTCTCCTTCCGGTTGACCGGCGGAACCGCCCGGAGGGAAGGAACGAAGAGGAGCAGGTGCCGAGATAGGTCCGGAGGAATCCAGCTCTATGATAGGAGTGTCAGCATGGGTCTTGCTCTTCTTTGACTGCCGAGGGGTGGCACCTTCTCCAGCCGAGCGTTTTCCCGAAATTGGGGGGACTTTACTTCCCTCGGCACCCTCTCCTTTCGCCTTTTGGCTTGAGCGCGCAGCAGCCTCTTTTCTCCTTTTTGCTTCCAAGACTTTCTCATTTGGTACTTCGACGGCTAGCATCGCAACGGTTTTTTCCGGGATGTCTGCATTGGACGGAGCAGGCGCTGTCACATGCAACGGCAAAGTTTCACCCTCACGAAGAGGGTCCCCCTTACCCATAACAGCCCCCTTTCGGCGCTCAGGCTTACGTAGATATTCTGCCATTGTTAAATCTGCAAACAAACAAGTCAAGAACACATATATCACTCGGATGAAGATACGCAACAAATAACACAAAAAACAAAGAAGAAGATAAAGGGCAGGCTATACCCTTTCCTTCGGCGTCTTTAAGCGCCGCCCGAAATCCGGAATGTTCCCAATGGGAGGTCAGCCCAAGCGCATAATGGAACCTTCGGGGAATCTGGATAAGGTCAATCACCTGTTCGGCAAGTCTGTTAGCATCGGCAACGGAAAACTCTTCCGCAGGAAAAGGATCTGAAATATCTGAATAATGATGCCGCCACGGCATGGCAAAGGGAATAGCCCTTCGGTCTATCAAAAAGAACTTTGTTTTCCATCCTTTTAATCCGGTTAAAATCTCGTTAAAGCAAACCCTTTTTTCTCTTCCTCCCCTCTTCTCGAATGAGAACCACTCACCCTGTTTACTCAACTTATAAAATGCTCAGAAAAGGGGAGTCGTCGGGACAATGTGCAAACTCCTACAGTACACTTCAAATAAAGTGGCCCGATGCAAGCCCAACGGAACCATCTGGGAGATGTGGACTTGCCAATGCCTGATAACATCCAGCAAAAATGATGAGAAAGGCACAGTAATGCCACCTTCGGCAAAATCCTCTAAGTACAATCCTATAACGTCGGAAGGCAATCGATCTATCGTCATATCAGCTGGCGGGAGTCTCGGATGAAGATCCTCCGGAATGTGATTTTCCATTAACAACATGGTCATATCTGTCTCATCCATTTTGCTCGTATACTTTCGCATGTCAAACTTCGGAACGAAGCTCTCAGCTTCCGGAGGGTCATCCTCTCGGGAGGAAACGGACCGGCGGGACATCGCTTTACCGAAGGATATGTAGAGTATAGCCGAAGAACAAATGATAACAAGACAAAAATAGTGGGAAACGTACCTTTGATTCGGACGAACGGCAAAACGAGCAAATGAAAAACGTTAGGAAAGGACGAATGGGTAATGTGTCAGAGATGAGAAATAAATTACAGTGGGTAAAATGAATTGAAGGGCGCTATTTATAGACAGAAAATAAAAGGCGCGAAACGTCGCGTCACGTCAGACGCTGACGTGGCATCTCCTTGTCCATACGATGACGCATGCTTCCACGTGTCACAACCTCAAAAACACGGTAAAAACGACGGCGCCCAAATAAACGAAAACAATAATGACCTTTGGCATTTTATGAATGAATAGCATTTAACCAGAACCATCGGACCTACCATGTCGGCATACCGAGAGACAAATTTTTTTCAAAAGTATCACACTATCGCTTTACGATACTATGATACTGGGGGGGACATGTCGGCGTATATGGCCGACTGGCCCTAACCGAGCGACCATGGTCGTTCGGACAACGAATGACTCCAGAAATATAACAAGACTGAGAATATGTATTTCCGGCGTGCATGGCCGAAAGGCCCAAACCGGACGAACCTAACAGGTCGTCCGGTCTAGAGTATAGCTAAGTTAGGACAAACCCGGTCACATACGTCCGAACGATGTGATCCGGACGAAGACCAATGCCGAACGGGTCATACGGCCGTTCGACCCAACGGCTAACTCCAGGTCAGAAAGTCAACCTTAATATTTGTGGTATGTGACAGAAGCGCAGGAACTATGGCAGGCCAGAGGAAAGACCCAAACAGGGTAAAGTCCCAGTTGCCGCCCAAAAGTGTCACCATCAGATTTGGACTCATCCGATGGGGACAAAAACAGGTCTCCTATATAAAGGAGCAATCTCCACAGTAATGGTAATACACTTTTACACACAGTAATTATCCTACTAATATATTTATTACCCACCTTTCGATACTTACTCTCACGCCGGAGTTGGGTCCTGGGGTCACACCCGGGGCGAGACTAACGCGTCTACTTTCTTAGCAGTTGTCCGAAGGACTTGACGATCTGAAGGCCGAAGGACATTTTGGAGCATTATCCTACTCACAGAAAAATACTTAAACAGTGTAACATCAGCCATTGTGAATATGTAATCATTGGTCATTTTCTTGTCGATGCATCCTTCCAAGTTGCGGCATTCGTCTTTCCAT
Source organism: Artemisia tridentata subsp. tridentata (assembly GCA_021014915.2). NCBI lineage: Eukaryota > Viridiplantae > Streptophyta > Magnoliopsida > Asterales > Asteraceae > Artemisia > Artemisia tridentata. Next base: position 160,562,136 of record CP139504.1, on the reverse strand, counting down.
CATGAGTTTACGTGACAACTTTGTATGTAGTGCCTTTGTATTCCACCTGTTTTCAGTCAATTGTGGTACTTATATGTTCTTTCCCTGTTCATGTCATTGTGTCCTTTTTTGTAACTTTATTTTTTTTCTATATCCTGTCGGTGCTAAACTGCTAATGGCACGGATTGTTCGCGGTAGCCGTTGCAAAATGGTGTTGCACTTGTTCAATAGTGGGTCAGAATGGTTGATTTTGTGACCTTTCTCGGTCAAGAATGTTTCGATATCAATAGCATGAATCTGATCATGAATTACAAATTGGATATATAAATAAAGATGGGACACAACTTCAAAGCTTGAAGGACCCTCACCCCGCAGGAAGAATGAAGCATTGAGAAAAAAATAAACCTTAAAAAAAGTAACTCTAACAAATTTCTATGTTTTTTGGGTCAGGGCAAAAACAAATTTCTATATATATATATATTTGTTTTTGACCGGGTGCAATTAGGGAAAATCAGAATGACCCAACCTTTACAAAAATTAACATTACGAATTTATCGGAGTCTGTAACATCGTGAAAACCCATAGTTCTGTCACTGCTCATAGATGTGAGTGCTTTACTTCGATAGGACCTCTAAAATCTCAAAGAGGCCCTTTCCTAAAAGAAAATTATATATTAAAATAGTTTAATATCCATGACGTAGAGAAAGACAAGCTTGAGTTTGATTAGTCAAACATACTTATATTGGTTTATTAGAGCTTTAAATAAAAAAGTAAGTTGAGGTTTGTTAGACATCAGACAACCAAACTTCATTTTCCATGTGTACTTAACATGCTACTATACCTATTTAATTCAATTGAATATTTTATTAAATTCTCTATGGATCACAATTGTAAATTTGATTGTGAAAGCATGTTCATATATAGCTTTTCAAATTTGATTGTGTACTTAACCTGCTAACATATATAAGCATGCCCAAAGTCATAGCTTTTCAAAATTGTAAGGCACCCGGGTCAAGGTGTTCCCGCCAATCTACACCTTTTGTGAAATAGACTCAAATTCGAAGTTTATATTAAACATACCGCAAAAAGTGTGGTCTAATACAATCTAGACCAAAATATTATCCGGTGCCGTATTATTTCGATACTTTTAACATGCATTCACATTTGTTTGTTTAAGTACATAATAATATTTCATGGAATGTATTTGATTTAAGACAAAAATACACCGTTTGTCCCTAAACTTTCCAGAAACCATCGCAGGGGCCTCAAACTTGGAAAAATCGTCGTCGTGCTTCCAAAACTTGTGTTTTTGAGGCTGATTGCATCCCTCGCACATAATGGTCAGCTCAATGAATTATTGGTGAGGGCAAAATCGTCTTTCACTGTATCGTCCTATTTCAAGCCGTTGTAGCAGAAAGGTTTTGGGGGAAATCTTAGGGATGATGAGTAATATAGCGAACTGGGACACTGCACAACGGCTTGAAATAGGACGCTACAGTGAAAGACGGTTTTGCCCTCACCAATAATTCATTAAGCTGACCATTATGGGGCGAATGACGCAATCGGCCTAAAAAACACAAGTTTTGGACGCACGACGACGATTTTCCCAAGTTTGGGGCCCCTACGATGGTTTCAGGAAAGTTTAGTGACCAATGGTGTATTTTTGTCTTGATTATATATATATATATATATATATATATATATATATATATATATATATATATATATATATATATATATATATATATATATATATATATATGTGTGTGTGTGTGTGTGTGTGTGTGTGTGTGTGTGTGTGTGTGAGAAAAGTTCAATTGTTTGCCCTTATTTTGGTGTTTACCAAGGGACAAATCCCCACCATCAATCTATTTTGATCTAATGGTGTAGATTAATATAAGATTTAATTTTTTAAACCTAATTTTTCCCCAACTATATAAAAAAAGTTTTATTTTATTTTTTTCCACATTCGCTTTTTTTTTCCACACACAGTTTGTTAATACAAATATCGTCTAAAAAACACGTTATTTATATTTTACGATCTTTGCTATATTTTGTTAATGACAATTATAAATTTTATTTTTAGCAAAACATAAATATAGTTAAGTCTTTTACATTTATAGTCATAAGCTTTTCATAAACTCGTAACATCATTTACATGCTACATACATGATCACTAGTACATACATGTCACATTCATATATACATTTAAATATTACATTCATTTACAATTTAATTCTAAATATGAAAATCGTACAATGACATCATGGCATGCATCACATGGATATCTTTAGGATATCTTGAAGATCTTATGAATATCTTGGATTGATCTTCACTCAAAGATTAGATTTGGAAATGATGAAGCGAAAAGTGTACCGCTTTTAAGGGGTCATTTAAGCCCTAAATCGTATTTATTTGATCAAATATTGCCCTAAATCGTTCCTTTTGTCATTTTAGGTACTTTTGAGGAGAAATCTGGAAAAGGAGGCATTTTGGACGTTTTTGGAGCATAAAAGTGAAGAAAACGACCAAGTCTCAAAATTGTGCTGGAAATTACCTTTGACGGCGTCAGGATTATCCCTGGACGGCGTCATGGCTTGGCAAGAAAAGGTGGATGTGAAAATTACTCATGATAAGCCAGTGAAATTTGCATGGGAATTCTGACGGCGTCACCCTTTAATCTGATCAAGGTCGTCACGGCTTAATTTAAAGAGGGACGGCGTCACGACTAAATCTGACGGCGTCAAGCCTTGATAAGCCAGAACGGATTTTGGAGAGCTAAAGAGGGACGGCGTCAAGAAGGTCATCCGGGAACCCTAAAAGCGGCGAGGTGACGGCGTCACACTCCATAACGTGACGCCGTCAGATCCAAAAATCTATATATAGTTTTGCAATTCTTTGTCATTAGTGTGGAACTTATTGTGGAACTTTGTGTGTGAAAACCCTAAGACGAATTTGGCAGCTTTTTCAAGGCTTTTTGCCTTGAGATCTTCCATGTTACATTGAAGATAAGTTATCAATTAATCATTCAATATGTCTATGTGTTGTTTGATTCTATCTTGTTCTTGTCTTTTGTTTAACATGCTAGGCTAGATTTATCTTGTGTTTGCTTAGATCTAATGAAACCTAGCTATTGATTATTGGTTATTAGTGTGTTGTTAGTTGTATTGGATGATTGTTCATCTATGTTAGGCTTAAGAAAACTGGCTAACTTCCTATTCGGTAACTTGCTTGAACGTCTTAAGAAACATGAACCAATGCGTACTAAAGGTTTTTATGGTTGTATTTAATGCACAAGCGAATTCTAGTGATCCCATGTTAGGAGCTTCCTAGCCGGCTCGACATAGGAGTGAAGTAGGAGCTTGTAGAGTTGGGGAAGTACGTACGCCACCCCACAAATGGTATTAAGGAATACACCCGTCATCCACGCAACTAATACACACTAATCAACCGGTAAAAGATAGTTAGGGAGTAAGGAAATCTAAGTAAACACATTTCTCTCTATATAAGTTTTACCACCTTTTCATTTTCAGTTATTTTATTTTATTCGCATTCGTAGTTATTTGGGTTAGTTGACTAGCAACTAATTCCGCCCACTCTTTTAAACCCGAGATTTTACTTGCTTTCATAAAATTATAAAAACATAAAAAAGAATCTTCTCTCACCCTTAGACCTATTAGAGTAGTTTTTCATACCTAACGAACACTATTCCCTGTGGAGAACGATCAATCCCCCGTACTTACCACTACACTATACTACATCGGTCAGGTACACTGCCTGGTGGGGTTGTAAGCCTCTTGAGATCCCTCGAGAGGTAAAACCTGTTGTAAGGTTGCAAAACCACGCATCAAGTTTTTGGCGCCGCTGCCGGGGAATAGTTATTGTTTAGGTTGAAATTTTATTTTTATTAGGTCTACTCATTAGATTCCTATCTAGTGAGATTTTTATTTTCTTTTTATTAGCTTTCTCGTAGTCTATCTTTTCTTTGTACTTTTGTTCATAAAGTTTTTCCATTGACTCTTCCGTTCACCATTATGGAGTACGCGAATCCACCATACTACCGACCACGAAATCCATTCGCCCCTAATGACATCTTGATGTTCAACCAATATCGAGATGAACCCATATATGATGCATGGACTCGTTTTAAAAACTTACTCCGAATAGTCCCTCATCATAGTTTCGATTTAGCATCCCTAACCCAAATCTTTTTCGATCGTGTCGACCGATATGACCAAATGTGCATTAACGATTTTGCCAATGGGGACCTTAGGGAATTAAATGCTGAAGAAGCATGGGATACCATAGAAGATTGTGCCCAATATTATTATAGAGTAGACAACCCAACAAACATTAATACAAGTCAATTGACCACAAATTTCAAGGATCATGAAACAAGTTTGTTTGGGGATGAGGGTAGAGTTGAGCCACCTAGCTGCATGTCATGGTTAGGCACTACCATAATACAGGATGAACACATAGGTGATCTTGACACAAGGAATGATGGGGTAAGTGACATAAGCCCGCTAAATACCCCACAAGTCCTACCATCATTTGAGGCACACACACCGCCCGTGACTCACCCGGAAGAAGTAGAAGAGACTTTAGGAATCCCGATGGAGGTAGAACCTTTGAACCAAACACAACTAGAGGATATAGGTTTGAATGCTTATAGTGATCACAACCTTACTCTTAGTTCTAGGGGATTTCCTATTTTTGATGAACCGGAGCCTCAACCAAAACCGTTACCTAATCTTCCATCTTTAGATGTGAATTTAGGAATTAAAAAAGGTCCCGATCCACCCATCAAACCATGTAGTCCGGGTAGTGTTATGCTGAAGGTATTAGACTCTAAGCCTTGTAGAGAGGAAGCTGACATAGGAGTGAACCATAACCTTTCATACTTACATCACCCATTCATGATTAATCACAAGAAACACTATGGGTTTAAACCGGGTTTATTAGGTCAAGATGGATTCCCAACTAGGAGTTTCTCGAAGTTGATAGAAGATGATCCCCTTTTAGGAGAACACTTTAACTCACCCATTGACCAAAGTGAACTAGGTAAGGTTATGATGAAAGGAGCACACCCTTTGAGCATATAATTCATCCACCAATCTTTCCTCACGTGGCATACTCCTACCGAGCTGGTGTGTATCGCTACTATCACCCGCACTTAACCCTAAGTGTAGGGAAAACCTCTCCTTTATCCGTTAAATAAGGGTAGAGTCAGGCTCGTGACTCAAACAAAAACAAGCGCTTCTTGGGAGGCAACCCAAGCTTTATTTGCTTTGTTTGCTTGTTTTGTTTGTTTGTTTGATTTTATTTGCTTCCGTATGTATGTTTAATTATTATTATTATTGATTCATGTTCGAAACTAAATTGTGAAAATGCTTTATCTTGTTTTTAACTTCGTCTTAACTACATATAAAGGTATTTTGCAAAATTTAAGTGTAAGGGAAATACAAATCGGTTTATTAGAACAAATGAACATGAATCATAACAATAATAAATTAACATACATATTAGTAATTGTTTGAGTTAAATGCTTGTATCGAGTCATAATGATATTTTGCAGGATTTCCAGGAAGTAAGGTATAGGTTTTTCCAGAAAATTTCCGGAAACTTAACATGAGAATTCTGTCAGATCATTTCTGACGGCGTCAGGCCTTACAACCTGACGGCGTCAGGTTTTAATTTTCTGAAATTTTTGAAAGTTTTGTTTTTCTACCGGAATCATAAAAAGTTTTTATTAAATCTATAACTTATAATCTCCAGAAATCTGCAAAATTATCATTCCACAAGCATTATATCCTTATATATAGAGTTTATCCCGCCGATGTTATGCAGGTTTTTGTGTTTGTTTTCTCAGGTTTAAAAGGTTATTTTGGACAAGGAAATGTTTTGGATCAAGCTTTTGGCGATGCATTAGTCATGAAGCTTTTACATTCTCCTTGGAAGAAGATCTAACCGTGTTACTTCATTATCCACCGAACGAATCAGGGGAGTATTTGATTTCATTCTTTTACCTTTATGCTTTTACATCTTGTTATTTGAACATTGGGGACAATGTTCATCTTAAGTGTAAGGGGGGGGGGGGGGTAAAAGTACGATTAGAGAATGCTATTACGCTTGATTTTTGTTTGTTTAATAATAGATGTGTAATAAAACTGAGAGAAATACCTGTTAGGGCAATTTTAGTGCCAAATTTAAAATTTTTTACAACATTTAGGAGTGAAACTTTGATCTTAATGAGCGTCTCACGGATAGGAGTTATATGACTAGCACAAAAATCGTACCACTAAAAAATTTTTCCACCCCAAATATGTGAGGTTCGCCCCTAGAATTGGTAGGAAAAGCATTTATGCTATGATGTGTGTACCGGTAGCACTTAGATTCTAGAACTTGCGTTAGGACCATTTCGAGGCCACAAGTGAGACTACATTCGTGTAGTTAGATTTACTACATGATAAGAGGCATTAGGATTAACCCATTGTTTTACACCTGTGTTTTTGTTATAATTACTTTGGCTACATTGGTCAAGTAATTCTCCCACACCCTTTGCGTTGTACTCATTTTTGGTACACGATACCCCTAGTACACCCCTCAGAGCCTATCTTTTCGTTTCGACCTTTAAGCATTTTACTTAAAGGAAGAATTTGTTTACACCCCACTTAAATGTACACCCAAATCGCCTTAGCCTACCTTGTATGCACTCATTTTTAGTGCATTATTGTTACAACATTTGTTTAAACCCAAGTTAATTATCTAGTTGATTACATGGTTGCTAAGTCGAGTCATATCCTTGTACATATTGTTTTGGGACGATTGGGACTCATGGGTAAAGTACTAGTGTAATGGAGTAATGGGGAAGAACATCATTTATTACCCCCATATGTGCTAAATATTTTAAAAGTACTCCAAGTGTTTCGATTATCTTAATTCGAGTCATTAGAATAGTTATTTGTAAAGTTATGTAAAAGTTCAAGTGTAAGGGGAATGCAACGCCCCTATGATGTATTATTTTGAATGGTAGGGCAAAAGTGTATGCAAAAAAAAAAAAAAAAAAAAAAAAATCAAGAAAAATACAAAAAAAAAAATGAGAAAAAGAAAAGTAGAAAAAACATACGGACTACCATCCCGTTTCATTTTATGTTTATTTTATGTTTTTGTTATTTTATTTTTAGCTTAAGATTGAGTCGAGTCTTGGCTTAGCAACATTGTATAGTACATGTAATTGATCAAGATCTTTAACTCGCCACCAGTAAAATATCTTTTATCCAACAAAACTGTGTTTTCCTTTTCCCTACACCTAACGTTATAACCCATGTAAAAGCCCTCTTTGATAGTTTATCTTAGGTGCTTACGCCTAGTGGAGGAGGTTTTCGATCCTTTCCCAAGCCTATGGTAATCTATTTGCTATGACAGGTAGTGAGAGATATTATCCGTTTTCATTTATGAGATTTATTTTGATGACACTTGAGAGATGTGAGTATCTAAACACTACTTGTGAGGTGCTAGTTTGTAATCTCCGTGCTTATTATGATTAAAGTGGAATGATTATTTGTTGTAATTACTTTTATGTTAGCATTAAATGACCCCTAACTTGTATTTTGATTAGAATAAAAGCGCATTTGCTTGAGGACAAGCAAATCTCAAGTGTAAGGGTATTTGATGAAGCGAAAAGTGTACCGCTTTTAAAGGGTCATTTAAGCCCTAAATCGTATTTATTTGATCAAATATTGCCCTAAATCGTTCCTTTTGTCATTTTAGGTACTTTTGAGGAGAAATCTAGAAAAGGAGGCATTTTGGACGTTTTTGGAGCATAAAAGTGAAGAAAACGACCAAGTCTCAAAATTGTGCTGGAAATTACCTTTGACGGCGTCAGGATTATCCCTGGACGGCGTCATGGCTTGGCAAGAAAAGGTGGATGTGAAAATTACTCATGATAAGCCAGTGAAATTTGCATGGGAATTCTGACGGCGTCACCCTTTAATCTGATCAAGGTCGTCACGGCTTAATTTAAAGAGGGACGGCGTCACGACTAAATCTGACGGCGTCAAGCCTTGATAAGCCAGAACGGATTTTGGAGAGCTAAAGAGGGACGGCGTCAAGAAGGTCATCCGGGAACCCTAAAAGCGGCGAGGTGACGGCGTCACACTCCATAACGTGACGCCGTCAGATCTGAAAGTCTATATATAGTTTTGCAATTTTTTGTCATTAGTGTGGAACTTATTGAGGAACTTTGTGTGTGAAAACCCTAAGACGAATTTGGCAGCTTTTTCAAGGCTTTTTGCCTTGAGATCTTCCATGTTACATTGAAGATAAGTTATCAATTAATCATTCAATATGTCTATGTGTTGTTTGATTCTATCTTGTTCTTGTCTTTTGTTTAACATGCTAGGCTAGATTTATCTTGTGTTTGCTTAGATCTAATGAAACCTAGCTATTGATTATTGGTTATTAGTGTGTTGTTAGTTGTATTGGATGATTGTTCATCTATGTTAGGCTTAAGAAAACTGGCTAACTTCCTATTCGGTAACTTGCTTGAACGTCTTAAGAAACATGAACCAATGCGTACTAAAGGTTTTTATGGTTGTATTTAATGCACAAGTGAATTCTAGTGATCCCATGTTAGGAGCTTCCTAGCCGGCTCGACATAGGAGTGAAGTAGGAGCTTGTAGAGTTGGGGAAGTACGTACGCCACCCCACAAATGGTATTAAGGAATACACCCGTCATCCACGCAACTAATACACACTAATCAACCGGTAAAAGATAGTTAGGGAGTAAGGAAATCTAAGTAAACACATTTCTCTCTATATAAGTTTTACCACCTTTTCATTTTCAGTTATTTTATTTTATTCGCATTCGTAGTTATTTGGGTTAGTTGACTAGCAACTAATTCCGCCCACTCTTTCGAACCCGAGATTTTACTTGCTTTCATAAAATTATAAAAACATAAAAAAGAATCTTCTCTCACCCTTAGACCTATTAGAGTAGTTTTTCATACCTAACGAACACTATTCCCTGTGGAGAACGATCAATCCCCCGTACTTACCACTACACTATACTACATCGGTCAGGTACACTGCCTGGTGGGGTTGTAAGCCTCTTGAGATCCCTCGAGAGGTAAAACCTGTTGTAAGGTTGCAAAACCACGCATCAGGAAATATCTTGGTTAGATTTGAGAAAGATATTTGAAGATTTGCTATCAGGCTCCCGCGGAACCGAACAGCATAACGGACGGATCCCTTAAAATGGATCCGTCCCATCCGTGGCTTGCAATGGCAGTTGGCCTATAAATAGCAAGCCACACATTCAAGTTTTCTCGTCTAAATAACATTATACATTCTTTCATTCATTACTAAACCATTTATATTAAATATTTCATTCTTAGTGATCTTTCTTTTGTAGCAAAGAGATCAAAGCATCACAAGCTTCAACAAAGCGTTGCAAGACTTGTTAGATTAGTCATACTGTGAATTTGTTATTTTTCACACATCATTGTTGTACCAAACAATCGTATACCTCAGTAATGATCGGTTAGTATTTTAGTCTTTAAAATACATCGAGTATCGGGAGTGGTTGTACCCTTGTAAAAGAACTCGGTATTTAGCTTTGTACCGAAAAAAGTGTAAGCGACGTATGTAAATGTTTTCTCCGCCGAGAAGGGAGCTTGTTTCTTAGTGAAGAAAAACTCTCGAGTTAGAGGCTCGAGGAGTGGAGTAGGGAAAGGAAGAGAGTCCTTGTAGATCGAACCACTATAAACATCCGTGTTGTGGTTTGATTGTTTCTTTCTCTACTTACTTGTTATATATTGTTTATTATCCGCATTACTTGAAATCACGTTAAGTATTCGAAGCAAAAGAATTTTAAATCGGTAAAACTATTCAACCCCCATTCTAGTTTTTCACAATTGGCATCAGAGCTACGTTACTCAAGACTTTCAAAATATATATTTTATTTTAAAACTTGAATCGATCCATGGATTTTAAAAACTTCAAAGAAGGGCAATCTATGCAAAGACCACCACTATTTGAACCAAATAGTTTTATATATTGGAAAAACCGCTTTGAAACTTATGTGAAATCAAAAGACATAGATCTATGGTACATTATTATAGAAGGTGACCATAAACCCATAATAAAAGATATATCAAGTGGTCGGGATGAGGATACTTCACTTACTCATCACAGTGATGAGCAAAAGAAGTTGATTGCCAAAAATAATGAGGTTAAAATGATGCTTTATAATGCTTTACCTAGGAAAGAATATGAAAGAGTCTTTATGTGTAAAACCGCTAAAGATATTTGGCAATCTTTAATTATCACTCGTCAAGGGAACTCACAAGTCAAGAATAACAAAATTGATCTTCTTGTTCAACAATATGATCAATTTGTTATCCCTGAAGATGAGACCATTGATAGTGCATTCGCTAGGTTTAATACTATCATTACTTCTCTTAAAGCACTTGATGATTCTTTTTGTAGTAAGAACTTTGTCAGAAAATTTCTTAGAGCACTTCATCCGAAGTGGAGAGCAAAGGTGACGACCATTGAAGAATCCAAGGATCTTTCAAGCATATCACTTGACGAGCTAATAGGAAATCTCAAAGTTCATGAGATGGTAATGTGTTGGGAATTATCACAAGGTACGAAGATGACTTAGTGAATAACAGACTTAAGTCTGGTAGCTATGATATTAAGTCTGGTTGATTAGTTAAGACTGGTTTTGTTAGTTAAGTCTGGTTTTGTATAAGTTAAGTCTGGTTGTAATATTAAGTCTTGTTGACTTAATAGTTAAGTCGGGTCAGTAAAGTTAGGAAAGTTTGTTAGTATTAAGTTAGGAAAAAATATGTATGAGTTATGTATCTTTATAGAAGATACGTAATATCTTTTCACACGGTTTTGTAATTAGGGTTTCCTTCAAGTATAAAAGGAACTCTAAGGATCATTATTACGTATGAATTGTGTGAGTTAGTGAAATATACGAAGTTAGTTGATAACTCTGTGTTCTTCATTGTTTGTGTTAATTTTCCGCGTTAGCATTAACAATTGTGTAAGAGTTTCTCACTTAGATTGATTTGGATTTATTCAAGTCATCTACTAAGTAATCAAAGGCTACTTAGAGATCCATACAAAACGTGGACCTACAAGTGGTATCAGAGCCTTTAGAGAGACTCTAAATTCGAAGAATACAACACCACAAACAAATTCTCAATCAATTCACCCTACAAAATGTCTGGCCTTGAGCAGCCTATCAACACTGAAACTTTTTCAAACCATAACAGTGAGGATGAGAGATCAAACCATGAAGAAGAAAACCCTAAAACCAGCACCTCTAAATCACAACCAACCATCCCTACAACCACCACCATATCCAACATTAAGCTTCCAATAATGAAGAGAGAAGAATATGATATATGGGCCATGGAGATGGAACATTACTTGGAGTACATTGACAGTGAAGTTTGGAAGGTTATTCAGAAGGGAAATTCAAAGAAAAGGGTTTCAGTTGGTACAGATGGGCAGATTAGAATATTACCACCATTGACTGCTGAGGAGATACGGGTTGTGGAAAAGGAGAAGAAGGCCAGAACCTTGTTGCTTATGGCTATTCCAAAGGAGCATCTACAAAGGTTTCATGGTATGATAGATGCCAAGGAGATTTGGGAGGCCATTAAGAAACGTTTTGGAGGGAATGCAAACTCTAAAAAGATGCAGAAGGCTGTTCTTAAACAGCAATTTGAAACATTCAGTGTGTCAAAGGCTGAAGGATTGGAAAAGGGTTATGACAGATTTCAACATCTTCTGTTACAACTAGAGGCATATGGTGCTGTTGTATCTGATGAGGATGCCAATCACAAGTTTCTTAGGTCTCTACCTCAAGAATAGGCAAATGTGTCAATGACTATGAGGATGAAGGATGAAGTTGACTCAATGACCCCAGATGACCTGTACAACAATGTTAGGATTTTTGAAAGGGACATCAATGAAACCACTCAGGCAACTTCTAGTTCTTCAAATGTTGCTTTTGTGTCTCAAAGCAAAGGCAGCACTCACAAGATTAAGTCTGGCAGTGTTAAGTCTGGTGTCTATGAAGCTTCTACAAGGGAAAGAACTGCTCCTGCAGGCTTTGCAGATGAGGTGATTCACTCATTCTTCGCCAATCAACAAGAAGATGAGGGCTTTATCAGTGAAGATTTGGAGCAGATAAATGATGCCGAGGTAGAAGAGATGGACATCAAATGGCACATTGCCATGATTGCTCTGAGGGTAAAAAGGTTTCAAAAGCAGTATGGGAGGTCTATTAAGTTCAATAACAAGTCTCCAGTTGGGTACACTAGAAGGACAGTTGAATGCTACAATTGTCATAAGCATGGACACTTTGCTAGAGACTGCACGGAGAAGTCTGCTGATGGGTATAGAAAGAAAGATGAAAAGGATGACAAGCTGGAAAGGAACCAGATGAGTATGGTGACATTGGAAGCTGGAGCTATTAACTGGAATGAGCACACAAAGGAGAATGAAGAGTCCAGTCATGCACTCATGGCCATTGGTTCTAGTAATGAGGTACCATTATGTTCCAAATTATGTACTGATTCCTATAATCATGTTAAGGCTTTGTGTGATGAGCAGTTGACACTGATAGGTGACCAAGAAGCACAAATTTTAGCTTATAAAAATGCTCTAAAAACATTAGAAGCACAAAAAGGCACCCTTCAGAGACAACATGCTGACTTAAATGAAAAACTATTCTTTCAGGCTAATAAAATATATGAACAAGATGAAAAAATTAAAAGATATAGACAACTTGGCCTAAGAATACAAAAAGAGAGGGATGATTTGAGAAAACGTGTTGATCAGTGGAATAACTCTAATAACAATCTGTTTAAATGTTGGGATTCTCAAGTGAGGTCAAATAAGAAACATGGCTTAGGGTATGAGGAGGATGAGAAAAAGGCTATATTTAAGCATAGAGAGGATGACTATGAAGGTAAACCTTTATATAATCGGTTTGTTAAGGCTGATGATTTCAAGGGAGTTCCACATCCATTGACTCTCTATTTGTGTATGGAAAAAGAGGTCCTCAAATGCCTGAGTCAACCACCTCAGAGGACAAAACTAGTGAGTATTCTACTTGTCAATCTAATGACACTGAAGGATCCATTGGTGATGTCTCTGACCACTCTAAGTCTGAGTCAAAAAGTGAAGTAAAAGAGAGTCCTGAACCTAAGATTGTTAAGGAAAGTGAACCTATTGTGACTGAACCAAAACCCCAAACAGTTAAACCTAGTTGTGTCAACCACATAAAATCTCCTAGGGAATCTGTTGCAATGAATGAGTCACCCAAAAATGATAGAGTTCACAGAGAAGTTAGGAGTAGTTACACTTACACTCCTAAGAGATGTTTTGTTTGTGGAAGTCTAAGTCACTTGATTAGAGATTGTGACTTTCATGAGAAGAGAATGAAAAGAGAGGCTGAGCTTAAAAGAATGAATGTGAATACTGGTAATATTAATTGTAAAACAGTGTGGAATAAGGTTAACAGAATCAATCATGCCAATCAATTTGTCCCCAGACCAGCCCAACATGTTAACTCTACCCGACCAAACTTTAATGTTAATTCTGGTAGACCAAATATTAAGTCTGGTTTGAGGAACTTTAATTCGGGTAGGCAAAATTTCAATTCTGTGAGGCCTAAAGTCAATTATAGTTATGCTAATCAAATGAGACCCAGAAAGCCTTTCCACAAACCACAGGTGAATACATATAATCAAAGAAACCATTTTCATAAATCTTATTCACCTGTGAGGAGACAAATTGCTAAGAATACAGCACAACCTTCAAATTCTAATGCTGTAATGGGTAATGGGGGTTCTGCGGTTTAGACCTCAGCATGTTGGTTTTGGGATCTATTCAAGAATGAATACACCTATAAATCCCAAAGCAACAGTGGATCAGTTTCATATAAGACCTTTAAATATGTTGATCCACAAGGCGGACCCAAGCCTACTCAGGCCTGGGTTCCTAAGAGAAACTAATTTCTCTTCTTTTTGTACAGGATCATCCACTCAGCTATATGGGAGATAGAGGAATTTTTGACAGTGGGTGCTCTGGGCACATGTATGGTAACAAGAACTATCTGAAGGATTTCCAAGAATTCAAAGGAGGTTCTGTTACCTTTGGAGGAAGCAAGGGGCAGATTACTGGAAAAGGAAGAATCACTATGGGCAATTTAGAATTTGACAATGTATCTTTTGTAAAAGAACTTGGGCAGTTTAACCTTTTCTCTATATCACACATATGTGATACGCAGCATAAGGTGCTTTTTACTGAAACTAAATGTCTTGTATTGACTCCGGATTTTAAGATGCCTGATGAACATCAGATCCTTCTTAAAGTTCCCAGACAACACAACATGTACAGTTTTGATATGAAAGCATCTGAACCTGCAAAAGGTTCTGCCTGTTTGCTTGCAAAAGCTACTTTGGATGAATCTAAGTTGTGGCACAGAAGGTTAGGTCATGTAAATTTCAAGAATATGAATAAGCTTGTGAAAAATAATTTGGTTAGAGGGTTACCATCAAAAGTGTTTAAGAATGGCCAAACCTGTGTAGCTTGTAACAAGGGCAAACAACATAGGGCATCATGTAAGGCTAAGTTAGATAGGTTAATCACTGAGCCTTTGCATACCTTACATATGGACTTGTTTGGCCCTACATCTGTCCAAAGTATAAATCATGCTAGCTACTGCCTTGTCATTACAGATGATTGTACTAGATATTGTTGGGTGTTCTTTATGTCTAGGAAGGATGAAACCACACATTTGATTCAAACTTTCATTAGGCAGATTGAAAACCTACTTAATAAAAGAGTTAAAATCATTAGGAGTGACAATGGCATTGAATTTAAGAACAAGAGCATGATAGAGTTCTGTGGTAATAGAGGAATAAAACAACAGTTTAGCAATGCTAGAACTCCACAGCAGAATGGAGTTGCTGAGAGAATGAACAGGACACTAATTGAGGCAGCTAGGACTATGCTAGCAGATTCTCTTTTACCTACAACCTTTTGGGCAGAAGCAGTTAGTTGTGCCTGCTACATCTTTAATAGGGTTAGAGTGACCAAGCCTCAAATCAAAACACCTTATGAGCTTATGTTTGGCCATAAACCAATTGTTAGCTATATAAGGCCATTTGGGTGTCATGTGACTATTCTTGATACACTCAGTGTTCTAGGGAAGTTTGAAGGAAAGTATGATGAAGGTTTTCTAGTTGGGTACTCACTGAATAGTAAGGCCTTTAGGGTTTACAATCTAGTGACCAAGAAAGTTGAGGAAAATTTGCATGTCAACTTTCTTGAAGAAAAACCCAATGTGCAGGGATTAGGACATAGATGGATGTTTGACATTGATTACTTAACAGATTCTATGAACTATATTCCTGTCTCCAAGGAGAATCAAGCTAACCCTGATGCAGGTACCACAGAAACTACTAACCATGCAGGTACCCAAGATCCTTCAAATGCAGGGAACACTGATCAAGAAAATGAAAGTGCAGAGCTCATTGTAATTCCTACCACAGAAGTTAAGTCTGCTGCAGCTATAGCAGATACCAAGAAGTCTTCTCCACAAGTGAAGGAACCTGTGATCAAGTCTCAGGAAAAAGCAAAGGAGGCTACTTCTATCAATGATTCAGAGGATGTATTGTCTTTCAGAAAAGAGATGGATGCTTTGGCTGATAAATATCTTGGAAAGCAGGATACCAGTACTTCCAACTTTAAGTCTGGTAGTGATGCTCAACCAGAACCTACTCCAAGTGCTGTTTTTGTTGACTCTGAGATGCCAGAACTTGAAGTGTTCACAAATCCTAATGAAGGTATCTTTGAAGGGGCTTCCTATGATGAAGAAGGTGTCATAACTGACTTCAACAACTTACCCACAGAAGTGGCTGTAAGTCCAGTTCCCACACTCAGAGTTCACACCAATCATCCCAAAAGTCAAATCATTGGTGATCCTAAGTCTGCAGTTCAAACAAGAAGCAGAGTGCAAATACATCCTGATGCTCATGCACTTGTGAGTTTTGTTAAGAAACAACAAAGGGTCAACCATAAGGACCAGCAACACTGTTTATTTGCCTGTTTTCTTTCTCAAAATGAACCCACCAAGGTTTCTGAAGCTTTGGAGGATGAGAGTTGGGTGGAAGCTATGCAAGAGGAGTTGTTGCAGTTCAAATTGCAGAAAGTATGGGTTCTTGTAGATCTACCTTTTGGAGCTAAGGTCATTGGTACAAAGTGGGTCTTCAGGAATAAAAGGGATGAAAGAGGGGTGGTAGTAAGGAATAAATCAAGATTGGTAGCACAAGGGTACAAACAGGAGGAGGGTGATGAGTGTCTAAATACTCATCATTTTTACCTAATCTGAGCTGCCAAAACATCCAAAAACACTCAGAAATGCATCATAATACTGAAATTATCCCAAAATGTGTTTTTATATGTTTTAAATGCAAAATGTTTAAAAACAATTGAAAAACGAACAAAGTTTGCAAAATTGGCAGTTTCAGTCCCTCAACTTTCAAAAGTTGTCAAAACTAGTCCCTGGTTATTCTAAAAACAGGAAAAGTCATCAAAGGTCCTTTAAGAATCATAAAATTACATAATAAGTCCTTTGGTGCAAAGTTTCATAAAATTACAACTTTGGTCCCCCAAATTTCAAAAGTTGTCAAAATTAGTCCCCGGGTATTTTAAAATGGAAAAATATGTTTTATACCCTTGTACTATTTAAACTTGTCAAGAAATACCCTTGTGATAACTTTGGAAAAATTACAGGTTTAGTCCTTGGATTTTCAGCAAATTACAAGATTGGTCCATATGATTATCTAAAACCAAATCCGGATCAAACATTACCCAAAATCCAAATACCCAACACTAAATAACCCAACCCAATTTTATTTACCCAAGCCCAACAAAAATAAGCCCAATCCTTTACACTGAGTTAACAACTCAGTCAATCCAAATCCAAAACCAGGGTTTGACCATAGTCAAACCCGTCTCCCTCACACTAAACCCGCCAAAACCAGACACCTCACCAATACCATTCACCACCTCACCCCCCCCCCTCCTCAAACACGTTGCCTAACATTGCCAAACGCAATTAATGCATCTCTCCCACTCCCACTAGCTAAATCAGAGGAAATTGCCATTTGTCCTGTTTTCCCGCCAAAAGCTAAAATGGACGAATGAGATTAAATTGGAGCAATTCAAGGGTGGGGATATGTTCAAGGATGTCGACAATGTATTTCCCATTTCAATTTAGTATAAATAGATAGCTTTGTAAGCCTTAATTGACAAGTAGTTAATTAGTAGCATAATCGGTTTTTTTATTTCCAGTAGCTATCTTTTGTAATACAAGTTACCAGTGATCAATATAAGTGAATTTTAGTCCAATGTTCTTATTTTGTGGTTATTAAGTTCAGTTCAAAAGTAATTCAAAAGTTCAAGTTAACTGTTATAAAATAGTAGTTCGAATCAAGATAAATAGTAAGTGAAATAGCTTCTTAGTTGTTTCTATAAGCTTATATAAGCTGATAATAGCTTTTTGTAAGCCTATATAGTAATCAGTAGCTATAAAATTCAAGTTCTAAGAAAAGTCAAAGAAAGTCAAATTAAGCCAAAAATAAGCAGTTTGGAAAAGATAAGCTGGAGCAGGGTATATTATGGATTGCCCTTGGTTTAGTGCTTCTTGGGAAGCTATAAGTTGGTTCTTTGGTCCTTGGTTTCATGTTCTTAGCTGGATTGCAAAATTTGTAAGAATTTCCAAGTCTCTTGTTTAACTGTACAATTGCTTATTCCTATGTGTTAGGAATATAAATATTCAGATGAAGGCTCGGTCACCCCGAGCATCTAATTAGCATTTCTATAGCTCGTAGGCTTATCTATATTAGCTTAGTATTATTAGTATTAGTATTAGTCGTATCTATATTTGTGGAGTGGGTCGGGGCTTTCCCCACTGTCAGCTCGCTCCACAGTCCACTAGGGACATAATATGTAGTAGTATATATATCCCTTCCCACACAAGGGAAGGGTTGGACCTTTTGAAGCTAATATTACACTAGTTACTTTCTCTCTCTAAAGGCTCCCACTTCTCTCTAGAATTCTTACATAGTTCGATCCAAACTAACCTCAAACTAGTGATTCATGTATTGTGAATACCCTACAATTGGTATCAAGAGCCATGGTTAGGTCCATGAGAGTTGGTATTCACGAATTAGTGTAGTTCTTGAGGTTTTTTGTTGGATTCGAATTGTAGTTTTTTTTAAGTTTTTTTATTTTGTTTGTTTAGTAGCATAAATCTCAATTTGTACTTTGTTTAGTGATTAGAAGTTGTTTTTCTTTGTACTTTCTTGATTAAGATTAGTATTAGAGTGGTATTTTGTGTTTGGATTCACTGATTTAAGGCTCGTGTGGTGTTTGTGGGTGATTCGAAGGTTTTTCTTTCAAAAGTTCTTGGATGCGGTTTGTGTTGTTGGGACGATTCTTGAATGCGGTTTGTGTAGCATCGAGAACTCGGTTTGTCTTTATACTAGTTTAGGCAAAAGGACAAACGGCATTGATAGTGACAGGTTTGGAAATTTGAGCCAACGCGGTTTGTCTCTACGGTGCGTACGCGGTTTGTGTCTACGGTGTGAACTCGGTTTGTCTCTTAGACGCGCACGCGGTTTGTGTCTACGCGGTTTGTGTATCTAGTGTGAACTCGGTTTGTATCTCCACTGTGAACTCGGTTTGTCTCTTGGCACATACGCGGTTTGTATATCCGGTGTGAACTCGGTTTGTCTATTTGACGAATACGCGGTTTGTATCTTTGGTGTGAACTCGGTTTGTCTCTTGGCACCTACGCGGTTTGTATATCCGGTGTGAACTCGGTTTGTCTCTTTGACGCACACGCGGTTTGTGTATCTGGTGTGAACGCGGTTTGTCTATTTGGCGAATACGCGGTTTGTGTCTTTGGTGAGAACTCGGTTTGTCTCTTTGGCACACACGCGGTTTGTGTCTCCTGTGTGAACTCGGTTTGTCTCTTAGGCATATACGCGGTTTGTCTAGGCGGTTTGTGTCTTGGTGATTTTAGAAATTCCCGCGAAAGATTCGATTTCTCGGTTAAATCACAAGATCAGTAAAATCCCGTAGTTACTATGGCTACCACACCAAGTACATCATCAGATGATATTCAGGCAGCAGGATCTGACACTCGTCCACCTATGCTAGATAGGACGGATTATGAGTCTTGGGCACAACGAATTAGACTTTACTGCTTGGGTAAAGATAATGGTGTTAACATTCTTAAGTCAATTGACGAAGGACCTTATCAGATGGGTACCACCAGAGACGTTGTTACAACTGGTGAAGATGGTACTGTAACTTGGGGCATCGACAGACCTAGAAACTACAATGATCTTAATGAAGAAGAAAAGAAGAGGTATGATGCCGATATTAGAGCTTCCAACATAGTTATTCAAGGTCTTCCAAAGGATGTATACAAGCTCATCAATTTTAACACTGAAGCCAAGGCTGTGTGGGACAATGTTAAAATGTTGTTGGCAGGGTCAGAACTCACAAAGGAAGATCGTGAGTCACAGCTGTATGATGAGTTCGAGCATTTCAAAATGAACCCAGGAGAAAATGTCACAGATTACTATGTGAGATTTCATAAGTTGGTGAATGATATGAGAATGATCAGAATGACTATGCCCAACATCCAACTTAACTCAAAGTTTGTGAACAACATGACTCCGGAATGGGACAGATTTGTTACTGCTGTCAAACTCAACAAAGGCTTAAGGGAGACTAACTATGAACAGCTGTATGCTTACCTGCAACAACATGAGAAGCATGCTGTCTATGATCGGGTGCTGAGAGAAAAGTTGAATCCTTCAACTACGAATGACCCACTGGCTTTTATGACAAATGTACAACCAACAATCCAATCATCATCCTATCCAAGCTATCACCAACTTCACTCACAAGTACCTGCTATGAGTTCACAACTTGACTCAGGCTATTCTCAGACCGACAAAATGATTGACAACCTCACCAATCAAGTATCTCTACTGGTTCAACAGTTTCAAGCATCACTCCCTCAGACCAACAATCAGTTAAGGAATTCTTCCAACCCACGCAATCTAGCAATGGTGGAGGACGGGAAAATTGTGGTCCAGAATGTGCAAGGGAGAGCTGGTAGAAACATGGGTCGAGGTTATGTGCAGAACAGAGCAGGAAATGCCAATCAGGGGCAAGGAAAACAGATCAAGTGTTATAATTGTGGGGGGCTTGGACACATTGCTAGAAACTGCAATCAACCTAAACGTCCTCAGAACTCAGATTACTTCAAAGACAAGATGCTGTTAATGCAAGCTCAAGAAAATGGTGCTGTATTGGATGAGGAAGAATTATTGTTCTTGGCAGGAGATGGAGGAAATACTTTTGATGAAGATGTGGATGAGAAACCTGTTCAGGATCTGGCACTTAATGATCCTAACGTCTTCAAGGCTGATGACTGTGATGCATTTGACTCTGATGTGGATGATGAACCTACTGCTCAAACAATCTTCATGGCTAACTTGTCTTCCCTGGCCTCATCTCGTCAAGCTGGTTCTTCTAATGCATCCGTGATTTCTGAGGTACTAAAAATTTATGACACATATAATATTGTTGAGGGACATCAGATTCCCGAAGAAGTACATCAGGCGGTTGTTTCTGACTCAAGTGATGTTGATATGGAAAATAGCAATATTGTCTCATATGAACACTATTTGAATAGCAACAACTCGCCTGATGTACCAAATGGTGAATCCTTTGTCAATAATGATGTGTGTGCTATGAGTAATGTACGTGCCTTAGACAATGCGAGTAATGTGAATAATGCATGTGTGTACCATGAGAACCAATTGCCTGTCCCTGATAATAACTTGATCACTAGACTTAACATCTATAAAGAACAAGTTGCTATGTATGAACAGCGTGCTAAGTTTGAGCTTAATGGTCGTGAGCAGAAATTAGAAGGTCAAATGAGTACACTTATTAAAGAGTCTAGAGTGCGAGAAGAAACATTAAAGTTAGAGTTAAGTTCTTTGAAAAGTCAACTAGAAGAGTCTGTCAAACAAAAACAGGAAGCACAAAAGTGTGTAACAACACTTAAGCAAGAATTCAAACAAAAAGAAACAACTCTTTTAAATGATTTCTCTAAACTCAAGACGTTAAAAAATAAGCTTGAAGATAAGTTGTACACACAAAATCAAACCATACAAACTGCTCAAATGATTCATAAGCACAGAAAGTTGAGTGATAAGCATAGTAAAATCATGATAGGTGAACCAAAGTCGACCATCCTTAGGGGTATGCAAGTACTTCAACCTGCCCTATATGATGGTAATGTGATGATTAAGCCTATTCATGACCAACCTGAGCATATCTACACTGATGAAGAGGATGAGTTAAGTGAGAAAACGAAAGAAAAAATGAATGAGAAAATGAGGGATCCCGAGTGCATAGCCCGACGAATAATAATCAAACCCCATGATTATTATGAGGAAAATCGTTTGACTGTGTTTGCTCCTCAAAAGAAGTTAACACCTGAACAGATATTTTGGAAACAAGATAGTGAAAAACTTAAGGAAGATAAACTTAAGGCCAACACCCCCCTCATTAGAAAAGTTGCGTCCATAACGGTGTATCCTCCCAATACACCTAGGAATCTGGTGCCTTTGTCTCTTCCCACTGAATGCAAAACCTTTATTAGCTTATATGTGCTTTGGCAATTATTTGCTGATTTTGAGAAAACATGTAAGAAGAGAATCACACCAACTGGCATTACTGAGGGGGAAAGGTGTTTTGAACATGCAAAAAGGTGTTACTTAACTGAGGTCATGCCATTCTTTAATCTACTTAAAGAACACTTTGAAGGGTTGCAAACTGCCCTTAAAGCCGAAATAAATGAAATGAAAGTAGTGTTTAAAGATATGGAAAATGAGGTGAATGAACATGCAATAGAACTTAAGAGTCGTGAGATTGAAAGAAAAAACATACTCATCACTAATGACAACTTGATTGCTAAATGTATTGCACAAGATGTATTTTACACTGTCATGATTCTGCATTGTCTGCTTGTCAATTTAATGAGTATGCTATTGCGTTAAATGTCACCCAGAATCGTGTTGTTGAGCTTGAGGGGGAGAATTTAAAATTGCTTGAAAAAATTCAAAAAGATGACCATGATAATATGGTTAAACGTTTCTCAAAATTGGAAGTCGAATTTCTCAATTTGCAATTGAAATATCAACACTTAAATGAAAAACAGAAAATATCAAATGACAAGACATCCTTGGATGCTCCTGAATTTGATACGTATTTTGAATTAAGCAAACGAGATGAGACAATTCAAGCTCACACGAACACGATTCGACTGCTGAGGGCCCAAATTGCCCAATTGAAATCCAACAAGTGTGAAGCATATGGCACCAATAAACCTTCGTCTTCAGATTCTCAGAATTTTCAATATCAAAACACCATAAATAAGTTACATTATGAAAATGAGTGTTATCGAGAAGAAAATTCAAAGGTTAAACAACATTTCAAAGAGTTATATGATTCTATTAAAGTCACAAGAAACAATCACAATGATCAAATAACCTCTTTGACAAATGAAATTGAGAATCTGAAGGTTCGGGTGAAAGGTAAAATGCCATGCACCACTTGTAATGGTGATGCACCAAAGGCTACTAATAGTAAAAAGTATGATGTTGATGTTGGGGACATTCCGCTTAAGCTTAGAAATAACAGCCTTGCCCATCAAACATATCTAGATCATCTTAGAGAAGGCCTTGACACACTTCGTGAGGTAGTTGAAGAGGATAGGAATGATAAGCCACTTGATCAAGCAGTTGTCTATGCATGCAAACTCACGAAAAGGATTCAGGAAAACTTAGAATATGCCATAGGCTCAATTCCTAAGTTTAGAGGCCATAGAGATAGATTTGTTGCATCATCATCCAATGTTGTGAACAAGCATGTAGCCTTTGACCTACCACCCAAAACATCAGAACACAACACATCATTATCAGGAAGGCATGTGGCAGAAAAACATACTAATGTTACCTTCGATGCTTCTACAGGAGTAAAAAGTGACACCCAAGCTAGCGGGTCAAGGTCTAGAGGAAATGAAAGAAAGGATATGACTGCGCCAGCTAAGAATGATCACTTGAAGAATGTAGAAGCCCAACCTAGGAACAATAAGTTTACAATGAATAGGATGAATCGTGTTGATTCTAGTATCAAAAGTACTGTAATTAATTCGAATTCTAATGCTATCTGTAAAACTTGCGACAATTGTTTAATTTCTGCTAATCATGATGAATGTGTTGTGTCTTTTCTGTTGTCTTCTGCATCATCCCATGTTAAGAATGGTAGGATAACTAAAGCATGCAAAAAGGTTTGGAAAGAAACAGGAAAAACATTTGCTAGCGTAGGCTATCAATGGAGACCCACTGGAAGGACATTCAATTTAGGACAACCGTGCACGTTACCTAAAATGAATAAGCATAAAATTGTAAAAGTTAAGGAATGGAGACCTACTGGAAGAAAATTCAATTTAGGAAAACAGAGACCATTGCCTAAAATGAATATACATAAAATTGTGATGAATAAGGAATGGAGACCAACTGGTAGAATCTTGCCTTTAGAATCACAATGCCCTCCATCTAGGTCTTGTCCTGTCTCAAGTTCTGTCTCCATAGAAAAGATAGTAGCATCTGTGAAATCTGTTGTTCCTGAATATGTGTGTGCTGACCAAATGGACCCCAATTGCACTTGGGGATCCACATTTTTCAGTTATCCATTGTTGTCTGGTTTCAAATGCAGGTCGTACAAATCGTCCTGTGGTATTTGGACTCAGGCTGCTCAAAACATATGACTGGAGATCGCTCGCGGCTCAAGAACTTCGTGAAAAAGTTTTTCGGGACAGTTAGATTCGGGAACAAAAGTTTAGAATATCGTGGAACGACCACTTTGGGGCTATTATGGGTTATGGAGATTATGTGTTTGGGAATAGTGTAATCTCAAGGGTATATTATGTGGAAGGGCTAGGACACAATCTGTTTTCTGTGGGTCAATTTTGTGATTCAGATCTGGAAGTGGCTTTCAGAAAGCATACATGTTTCGTCAGAGAATTGGATGGTCTAGATCTCCTCAAGGGCAGTCGGGGCACCAATCTATACACCATCTCAATTGAAGAAATGTTGAAGTCCTCTCCAATATGCTTGCTTTCTAAAGCCTCTAAAACAAAATCATGGTTGTGGCATCGTCGTTTGAACCACTTGAACTTCGGCACCATAAATAATCTTTCCCGTAAAGATCTTGTTAGAGGGATGCCCAGACTGAAATATGAGAAAGATCATCTCTGCTCTGCATGTCAACTGGGTAAAAGCAAGAAGCAAACCCACAAGCCTAAAACCATCAACACCAACTTGGAAGTTCTTCACACCCTCCACATGGATTTGTGCGGTCCAATGAGAATACAAACCATAAATGGAAAGAAGTATGTTCTGGTGGTAGTAGATGATTATTCTCGGTTCACATGGGTAAAGTTTTTGAGAACCAAGGACGAAACTCCAGAGGTCATCATTAAACTGATAAAACAGCTGCAAGTAAGGCTAGATAAAACTGTCAGAATCATCCGCACAGATAATGGTACTGAGTTTGTTAACCAACAACTCCGTAATTTCTATGAAAGTATTGGCATCACGCATCAGAAAAGTATCCCTCGCACGCCTCAACAGAACGGGGTGGTTGAACGAAGGAACCGTACTCTGGTGGAGGCTGCAAGGACCATGCTTATATTTTCAAAGACACCGATGTTTCTCTGGGCAGAAGCTATAGCGACAGCATGTTACACTCAAAACCGATCCCTAATTCATCCGGTTCATGAGAAGACTCCCTTCGAGTTAATTCATAACAAGAAACCAGATCTTTCCTTTCTGCGTGTGTTTGGTGCACTCTGCTATCCAACTAACGATAGTCAAGACTTGGGAAAGTTAAGAGCTAAAGCAGATATAGGTATTTTCGTTGGATACGCACCAGACAGTAAAGGGTATCGAATCTACAATAAAAGAACCCGTAAAATCATGGAAACCATTCATGTTACGTTCGATGAGCTGAGTGAGCTACCTGTTTCAGGACAAATCAGTTCTGGACCCGATCTTCACCTTTTGTCTCCTGGACCCATTAGTTCAGGACTTGTACAGAATTCCACGCCTGAAGATTCTTATGTGCCACCTACATGTGAGGAGTTGAAGAAGTTATTCGATCCTATGTTTGATGAATACTTTGAGCCAACAAATGGAACCATCCCGAGTGAATCAGCTGTAATTCCTATGGATGAGGTTCAAGCCCCACAAGATTCAGAAGGACCTGCAGCTTCAGTATCAGTCAGTCACAATGCTCCTGCTGCCAGTCAATCGCCTTCGTCATCAAACACTCAAACTTCTCCAGTAATGCAAGAATCTTCAGATAATAACTCTTTGGAAGTTAATCCTTTTGCTCCTGTTGAAGAGGTTCCTTTTGAAAACATATTTGCTCCTGAACATCCATCAGACACATCCTTACCTGAGGAACACAGCACTGCTACTTCTGTTCATAACCATCAACCTCACGACCATCTCAAGAAATGGACCAGTGATCATCCAATCGACAACATCATAGGCAACCCCTCACGTCCAGTATCCACACGTAATCAACTAGCCACTGATGCACTATGGTGCTTCTTCAATTCCGTACTGTCTAAAGTCGAACCAAAAGATGCCAAAGAAGCAATGACTAAAGATTGCTGGTTCCAGGCTATGCAGGATGAAATCCATGAATTTGATCGACTTGAAGTATGGGAATTAGTGCCTCCTCCGGAGCGTGCAATGATCATTGCTTTAAAGTGGATCTTCAAAGTGAAGCTTGACGAGTATGGTGATGTCTTAAAGAACAAGGCACGGCTAGTTGCTAAAGGGTTTAGACAAGAAGAGGGCATTGATTTTGAAGAATCGTTTGCTCCGGTTGCTAGAATTGAAGCTATAAGAATCTTCCTAGCTAATGCGGCTAGTCGTAATATGATAGTCTACCAGATGGATGTCAAAACGGCATTCTTGAATGGTGACTTAAAGGAAGAAGTTTATGTGAGTCAACCTGAAGGATTCATGGATGCTGAACACCCTACTCATGTTTACCGCTTGAAGAAGGCTCTTTATGGGCTAAAACAGGCGCCAAGGGCATGGTACGATACATTGTCCAAGTTCCTCCTAGCAAACAAATTCTCCAAGGGTGTTGTTGATCCTACACTATTCACCAGGAAATCAAGAAACCATCTACTGCTAGTTCAGATATACGTAGATGATATCATCTTTGCTTCAACAGATCCTGGTGAATGTGATAGTTTTTCAAAGGAGATGAATTCCAAGTTCCAAATGTCCATGATGGGACAAATGTCATTCTTCTTAGGACTACAAGTTTCTCAAAGTCCCGGAGGCATATTCATCAATCAATCCAAATACGCCAACGAGATCCTGAAAAAGTTTGGATTCCATTCAAGTGAACCTGTTGACACTCCCATGGTTGATAGAACGAAGCTGGATGAAGATCCTTCAGGGATTCCAGTTGATATCACACAGTATCGAAGCATGATTGGATCTTTGATGTACATCACGGCTAGCAGACCAGATCTTCTGTTTGCTGTGTGCATGTGTGCTCGGTATCAATCCAGACCAACCAAGAAGCATGTTGAAGCAGTAAAAAGGATCTTCCGATATCTTCAAGGCACGGTTCATATGGGTCTCTGGTATCCTAAGGACACTGCAATGGAGTTAACGGCATACGCAGATGCTGATCATGCGGGATGTCAAGACACTCGTCGAAGTACTTCAGGAGGAGCTCAATTTTTAGGGGAAAAGTTGGTTAGTTGGTCTTCTAAGAAGCAGATGAGTACTTCCATATCATCTACTGAAGCTGAGTACATTGCTATGTCTGCATGTTGTGCACAAATCCTTTGGATGCGATCACAGCTTTCGGACTATGGATTCTCATACAACAAAATTCCCCTATATTGTGACAACAAAAGCGCCATTGCTCTCTGTTGTAACAATGTTCAGCACTCCAGGTCAAAACACATCGACATCAGGCATCACTTCATCAGGGAACAGGTGGAAAAAGGAATTGTGGAACTATACTTCGTGAGGACAGAGTTTCAGTTAGCTGATATATTCACCAAGGCCCTCCCAAGAGAAAGGTTTCAGTTTATTCTCCCACGCCTTGGCATGAAAAGCATGACTCCAGAAACCCTCAGGTGTCTTCAGGAAGAACAGGAGGAGTAAAGGATTGTCTTCTTATATCCTTGTACATAGTTGTATATATCTTAAATCAAAAAGAAAAATACAAAAATATAAAATCTATAAAAACCATAAAAATCGAAAAAAAAAAAAAAAAAAAAAAAAAAAAAAAAAAAAAAAAAAAATCAGAAAATACCAAAAATAGTTCTACCTAGGCATGTCTTCTGTTTATCGATAACATTTACGTATCTAGAAATGTCATTCAACAATGGCACGGATTCTTAAATGAAGCTCGAGCAGAAGTTATACTAATCAGTTAAAACATGTCTTAATGGCTTGCAGTTACTTCATACTGCAACCCGCACTATACAATGGGGAAAGCATGTCGCCAAAAAGACAGCTGTTTCTCCAACCGGGTGATGTTCACCTGGGCATGGATTACTTTATATCCATGTTCTCCCGACTTGATGTACGTGTCAGTGCATCACTTCGTATATAAGAAGAGAAGTCTTCTTTTCATCAAGATTCTCTATCTTGTTTGATTCTTCAAGAGAGTCTTGATGTTACACAAGGTGGTAAATTGAACTAAATTTTCACAAATGTCCGTCGCTCAATTGAATGACTACAACTATGTTAATGGGAAACGGATCATCAATTGAGGGGGAGCATATGTGTTCAAATTTCCGACACCTTGCCACATTTGTGCAAACATCAGCAGTGACACTCTCTCGCTGTTTCAAAGGGAGCATAGTATGCTTCAAAATCAGAATACATTTAAACCTGACCACATTTTCTCCCAAATTTTTCTAAATATATTTAAATCAATTGGGATCACAAATCTCAAACGGTTTGAAATTTATGATCGGGGGAGAGAATGTGATTTAAATATGGAATTCTGATAAAATGTGATGATTTGGAAGTTAATGTATGCTCTCCAGTATGTGCCAAACCATTTTGTATATCAAGGCACATATTGAGGGGGAGCAAAATGTTTTGGTCATAAAAGCAAGCTCCTCCATATGTACGAAAAACTTTCTTATATCAATGCATATATTGAGGGGGAGCAAATGGTTTTACAAAACAATGGATTTTGGCATCTCGTGTGGCTGTGACTCAGAATTGACGAAACTTGAACTGTCATCAATCGAAAGGATTCGTCTTGGCCGGGTAATGACTTCAAGCTGGTCTAATCAGTGATGTAAGCGTGTCTCGAAAAAGATGAATCTAAGTAGAGTGTACCATTTCGAGAAACTTTCTATGGACTTGACCAGGACGGGTAATAATTTCAAGCTGGTCTAACCAGTGATGTAAGCGTGTCTCGAATCGGTCATGTTCACTGAAAGTGGATCAATTCAAAAAGTGCAGGCTCTACCTAACATGTGCAAATTTATAAAACAATCAACCGAGCGCATGTTGAGGGGGAGCATTTGAAAAATATAAAACTCTCAAGTGTTTGCAAAAAATTGTGTTTCAGAATCATGAACACTTTGAGAGATTTTTCAAAGATTTGGTTTGGCAATCGTGGATGAATACCAAAGACCGACCACTTTCATTAATGCATGGAGTTATAAGGATGGTTAGGTTAGGCTCAAGTTCCCACGATCCCGCCAGAGCCGGAGGGATCTACCCAGGGACAATCCACTAGTTAGTGTAGAAGTCCTTAGGTATGATTAAAAAGGAGAATAGTGGATAAGGGAAAAGTGCCGACTGAGATGGAGCTAGTACTGGAACAAACCCAACAAGGTACTAGTAATGAAGTCTCGGTAAGCACTGAAGGGGTTGAAGAATGAAAAAGAATTGTAAAGAGAAAGGGTGAAAAGAAATAGCCCTCCTTACAACTTAGGCAGAAACCGGGTCAATACATATGCTGTCAGAACCACTTAGTTGGTTGCTGGCATTGAAGACAAAGTATCATGGACCCAGTGATACGCTGCACAACCCTCCCTAGCCACTCAAGGTCCCTCAAAGGACTCTTGTTTCACTTGTCACGGAGATCAATACATTTCTATCATCTCTCTCACTCCGAGTTAGATGATATTGAAAAGGTGGCAGTCCTCTCCAGCCTCCGATCACCAAATCAAAACGCACAATTGAGTCTAGAGCCACGAGATGCATAATAAGATCTCATAGGGACACAAATTATTTCTACACTGGGTGTTCAACATTAAGGACACCAGTTGTAATCTTAAGAGTCCTACGCAGATCTTAGCAATCTGCCAGAACATTTATGAGAGAATTTACTTATGTAATTCTCAATGATTGAATGGAAATTCCTGCCAGGGTCAACATCAAGCAGCCCTGAAAGCAGGTCACTTAGGTAATTCCTCATGGATTACGCTTTGTGGTCGCGGCGGTTTCAACCGGTCTACAGTCGTGGAGTGATCTCCAGCGACTCACCTAATCGTTGATTTACTACGGTAAAATCTTAAAAAGCCCTCTGTGGGTTTTCGATTAGGAACGGTCTTGGTAAGGATTAGAGAGAGTCTTCACACTATGCTGTTGACGATCTCGAAGTCCAAACTTGTAAGTACCGGTCGAATTATTGCTAACTGTCGTATGCAGGAATTTCTGGCGGATGTTGCTGTGGAATGCTGTAGCTGGTTGCTGTTGTAGCTGGTTGCAGAAAAGATGCCAATCCATCACCACATGTTCACACTACATAATCATTGTTATTCAACAAAGTCATGATCAACCTAAAGACCTTCAACACGGCTTCTGCTAACTCTGATGCTGAAGATCATGACACCAACCAGTGTGAGCATGTCGGCGCGAAGATTATCACATCACAGGGAAACATACTGCTGAAAGATGACTTAAATACAAATGTTGGATGATAAAGTCGAAGAATACTCAAAGATCATCCAAGACAATCGATCAGTCATCAAATCATCACTGCTGAATGCACAAAGATACTAGAGTGTGAAGAATCAAAGACTACGAGCTATAAAGACAAGTTCAGAAGAAAGAATGCTAGAATTCGAATTATTATTTCCGGGGTGACCTCCCTTAGGGGGAGATTGTTAGGAATATAAATATTCAGATGAAGGCTCGGTCACCCCGAGCATCTAATTAGCATTTCTATAGCTCGTAGGCTTATCTATATTAGCTTAGTATTATTAGTATTAGTATTAGTCGTATCTATATTTGTGGAGTGGGTCGGGGCTTTCCCCACTGTCAGCTCGCTCCACAGTCCACTAGGGACATAATATGTAGTAGTATATATATCCCTTCCCACACAAGGGAAGGGTTGGACCTTTTGAAGCTAATATTACACTAGTTACTTTCTCTCTCTAAAGGCTCCCACTTCTCTCTAGAATTCTTACATAGTTCGATCCAAACTAACCTCAAACTAGTGATTCATGTATTGTGAATACCCTACACTATGCTTATTAGTGTTCTCAGTAGTTATTAATGTTAGTTAAGTTGATTTAAGTCAGTTTGATAATCAGTTTAAGTCTATAATCTCATTTTCACTTTTTCAGTCAAGTAAACCAAAAATAGTCAGTAGTAGTATAACTAATCATAGTGCTTATTTCTGTGATATAAGTTGCTTATTAGTGTTCATATAAGTTAGTAAGTCAGTAAAATTAAGGCTTTTAGTTTAAAATTTTGGATTTCATTTGTAAAATTCAAGACAGTCACATATATAGGAGTGTTTGGATTTAACTTAGTCAATAGGTCAAACCCATGGTTACTGTGCATTTGCCTTTTTCCCAACTTCAAACCTGCTTAACATAGTCCAAATAAGGTGATTTTAAGTCCAAATTAGCTAATTAGATCAATTTTGTAGATTTGTGTTGACTGTGGTAATTTCAGTCAATTTGAAGTCTATTTAAGCCAAAAATAAGCACAAGCCTCTTTTGGCCTTTTCATTGGCTTTTCTGAGTCAAGTTGAGTCCACTTAGTGAGTAGACAAAAGGTGGTTTAGCCTTGTTTCTTCTGCACTCTTCTGCACAACTCTGTGCAGAGTAATCAGTACACACTGATTGCTGAAAGCTGCTGATCTAGAGCTTAATTAGGCTTCAATTGACCTGTTTCTGATAGGGCTTTTAGGTTTTTTGTACACCCAGTAGTACTACCTAGGTTTTGCCCCCCTTTAGTTTCACTTTTAAGCTTATTAGACTGCTTAATCTGTCTGCAAAGTTGGGGCCATTTCTGAGATTTCTGTTTTGAATCCACAACAGCCAAAGTGCTTATTCTGCTAATCCTTAGTGCTTATTTGTATTTCTTAGTTGTTTTGTGCTTATTTTAGTATATTAAGCTTGTTCTGAGCCTTTGGTATTGTTTTGAGCTTATTTGCTTATTTTTGGGCTTATTTGCTAACTGCTTATCTGCCCAAAAGTGCTTATTAGGCTCAGAATAGTTCCACTTTTATTTTTCATAGCTTTCTAATAATATTTTAGATTTACTCAGAATTTTTTCATAATTTTATTAAGTCATTTACTATTTTTAATCTTTTTAATTAGTTTTTAATAGTAATTAAATCATAATAAATAGAATAATAATCAGAAAAATATAATTTTAATTTTTATAATTTTCTTTTGTCATTTTTAATCTAGGAAAAATATAATGACATTTTTAGTCCTTAAGAAAAATCAAAAATAGAAATATAGTGATAGCTTCTATTTAATAGAATTTATCTTTTTAAATTTTAATTAAGTAATTTTCATTTTTATAATTTTCTTAGCTTTTTCTCATCTTATAATATTTTTAGAAAAAGTTTTAGAATTTTCCTTGTTCATTTAGTATTTTTTATAATTTAAATTAGTTTAATAAGTAATTAAATAATAAATAATTAGTAATAAATAAATAAAAAGTGTAAAAAAATATAATTTAAGTTTTTAAATAAGTTTTAAGTCATTTTACATTTTTAGGTTTTAATTTTCTAAAATTTCAGTTTTTGTCCCGTTTTAGATTTTCTGTTACGCGTTTTTAGCTTATTAATTCGCGTTTAATTTAATTGTGTATATCTGTTTTTAAATTGTTATTTAGAATTGTTAAATAAAGCAAAATCAAAAATATCTGATTCATCAATCACTCTAATCCAAAGCTTTTCACAGTTTTCCATTCACACCTCGTTGGGAAACGACCCAGGTGATCACTTGCCTGGTTTCACACTACACACGAGTATCCAGTTCTGAGACTGTTTATATTTATATATACTTTTTCGGAACGGATCAAATTTTGGCGCCGCTGCCGGGGAGGTTGTGCTGCGACTGTTGTGTAGAGTTTTAGCGATTAGTGATTCGAGATCCTTCTATCAGAAGTTCCTATTTCCCAAAAACAATATAAAATACAAAAATATTTTTCTTTTCTTTTCTATATATATTATTAATATTATGATATAAAAAAATAAAAACACCAAAAATAAATTCCGTTTTCTTTGTATAAATAAATAACAATAATAAAATTTACCATCGAAAACCAAGACAGAGTACTACCTAACTGGGGGTACGACCATAATAAGTTCCCAAACCAAAGATTTAAAACTTGCCTTTGTATCACTTGCGAATATCGGCTCACCTTTGATTGATAAACAAACTCTAACGGAGGTTTAAGGATAGTCTGACATTAAATTGTCGGACTGAAAGAAGCGGGTTTTTAAGGAGCTTAATTGCCCACCTTTGCTTCTCCGCCACTCTGTGCGTTTATCTTTTAGAGAGCTACCGTACGCTTGCTGATTATTGGTTTAAGTTCACTTGTGTTTTGCTTCTGTCTTGTTTTAATTGGAATATTTTACTTAGTGCATGCGCACTCGTTCTTCCACGTCATCAAGCCCTTTACGTGAACTCGTAAATATTTCGAGAAGACGTAATCGTAGACGTGCTGCCCAAATAGTCGAACCCGAGATTCGTACTGTTCCCACTGATAATATGGCAGACAATCGCACAATGGCGGAAATGCTCCGTGCACCCACCGAGGGTTACGGAGATGCCATCGTTTTACCAGCCATCGATTCTGATCATTTTGAACTGAAAACACATTTGATTCAGCTCGTTTCTACCAACCAATTCCACGGGTTTGAACGAGAGGATCCTTATGCACACATTCGTTGGTTCAAGAAACTAACCTCTACAATCAATTACAAAAATGTGCCGCAAACAGTGATCAAATTGATGCTATTTCCATTCTCACTTGAGGGGGCAGCCCGAATCTGGCTGGATAAAGAACCCCCTCGATCCATTGAAACTTGGGAAGATCTAGTGCAGAAGTTTGTCAATTATTTCTTCCCTCCATCAAAGACGACTAATTTAAAAAATGAAATTGCTGGTTTTCGTCAAAGTTTCGATGAAAATTTCGGAGAGGCATGGGAGAGATTTAAAGATCTCCTAAGAAAATGCCCACATCACGATTTTACGGAGTTACAACAGATAAATACGTTTTATAATGGGTTAACCCAAAACGATCAAGATGCACTTAACGCAGCCGCTGGTGGCAATATCTTGAATCGTCGACCTAGAGAGGTGGTTGAAATTTGTGAAAATAAATCAAAAGTTCCTATTTCTCGAAACAAAGTGAATGTTCCTGTCACTCCTGCCTCGTCATCCGGTAACTCCTCAGAGTTAGCCTTTTTAACGAACTCAATGCGTTGTATGATGAAGAAAATGAAAGAACTGAAGAGTGAAATTCACAAACCAGAACAAATTAAAGCAATAAACAAAGTGTGTGAAACTTGTGGTGGCCCACATGTGTATTATGATTGTCAAGCAACCGATGCTTCTCTTTACCCAGCTCCCGTAGCTGCAGTAAACCAAAATCAATACCGTCCGCATTCTGAGACTCAGTACCGAGCACCGAATGCTATGGTCCCACCTGGTTTTCCACCCGTGCCAAATCAGAATAATCAAAATCGCTTTGTTCAAAATCAGGGACAAAATTTCAACAATTCTCAAAATTTCAATCAAAACCGAGGTCAGAATCAGGATAATTTTAACCAAAACCGTGGTCCAAATTTTAATCAAAACCAAGGTTCAAACCGAAATCAGACGTCCTCAGATGAGTTGCTTAAGCAATTCATGAAAACTCAAGAGGAAACAAATAAGACACAATATGAGACAAACCAGTTATTGATTGCTCAATTAAACCAGATCAAAAAGTCTTTAACTGATATACCTTCTACCTCGGGAGGTCTCCCAAGTAACACTGTTGTCAACCCAAGGGGTGAACTCAAAGCTGTCTCCACACGTAGTGGTAAAGCTCATGTTGAACTCAAGGTGAAAAAGGACCCGGTACTTCCCACTAACAATGGAAGTGCTAAATACGTCCAACCTTCGGTCATCCAAAAATTTACACCCACAATTGCTCCTCAGCCGTCAAGAATCGATCCTACTCTTTCACGATTTACGGTTTAAAAGTTTGTCAACCAAACTTAGTGAGCAAAGATCAGCCAGATATTATTCCGAAATGCTCAATGCTGTTCCTGTCAGTGTACTTGATGACAGTGATGATGACAAAGATACCACTTTCGTCAAAGCTATCACCACTCGGAGTGGTGCTGCTTATGAGGGGCCCGCTGGCCCTATTCCTCCTCCGTTGTTTGAAATGGAAAAAGAGACGGAGGATACAACGGACAAAGTGCCAATTCCAAACCCACCAAATACAGCACATGTCCAGCCTCCGATTGTCCAAAAAAAGAAATCCAAACCAGGAGTTGTCTTTGAATCTGTAGAGACTCCTGAAGTCATTGCCCAAAAATCCAAACCTTGTATTCCTTACCCATCGCGCTTAAATGAGCAAAAGCTCCGTGAGAAGGCTAGTCAACAAATGGACAAATTCTTTCAAATCTTTAGAGAATTACATTTTGACATAAGTCTTGCGGATGCTCTCATTCTGATGCCCAAATTTGCATCAACAATCAAACACTTGTTAAGCAACAAGGAAAAACTGATTGAAATGGCTAAAACTCCAGTAAATGAGAACTGCTCAGCGGTTATCTTGAAAAAGCTTCCGGAGAAGCTTGGAGATCCTGGAAAATTTCAATTACCTTGTGTATTTCCGGGAATGGTTGAATGTTATGCCTTAGCAGATCTAGGTGCAAGCATCAAACCTGATGCCTCATTCAGTATGGAAGAAACTTTCTCTTCCGGCTCTTACTCCTACCTGCATGACTCTTGAGCTTGCAGATCGAACCATAACTCATCCCTGCGGCATTGCCGAAGATGTATTTGTGAAAATAGGAAAGTTCCATTTTCCAGCTGACTTTGTGGTTGTTGATTTCGACGCAGATCAAAAGGTTCCTCTGATTCTTGGAAGAGGATTCCTAAAAACGGGCCATGCTCTTATTGATGTATTTAAGCATGAGATCACCTTGCGTGTGGATAATGAAGCTGTTACTTTTAACCATGATCAAACTTCGAGGTACTCCTCAAATTTTGATTCTGCTTCGGTTAACCGAATCGATGTCATTGACATTACTTCAAAGGAATACTCTCAAGAAAATCTTGGTTATTTTCATAATTCTGTGAGTGGGGATCCCACCACATCTTCTCAACATATCATAGCCGACTCTTCCCCTTCTCTCACTTCGGTTGAGGGAAGTGATCCCTTTTGGGATGAAGTCAATGCTTTTCTTGCTCCAGATAGTTCACTTCCGCATGAGGTTGTTGATAACTATCTTGATCCTGAGGGGGATATTCTTTTTCTAGAAAATTTGTTAAACGAAGATTCATCTTCCCCTCTTCCACCAAAACAACTTCATAAGAAGGAAATCAAGTCAGTTGAGAAAACTGATAAAGTTCCGGAGATCAAGTTTAAGGACTTGCCTCCCCCTCTTGAATATGCAATCCTTGGGGAGGAAGTTCTTATCTTAATTGCTGTTCAGATCTCTCTTCTTCCCTTCACCTACCCGGTGATTTCCCCTATCTTTCACTCATTCGGGAGTGAGGATATTACTTTTGATCCCGGCATTGTCCATCTAACATTGGTTTAAATGCCGGATTTATCTCATCGGTGTGGTACTTTCTTATGCTCAATTGGTTATCCAAGCATCTTGAATGAAAGTCCGATAGAGATGGTTTCTTCCACCTGCTTCCCCATGAACCAATGAATTCGGGGTCGAGTCAAGCTAGCGACTCGGTTAATAAAAACAGTAGCAAAATATGGGTTTTCACCCATGTTTCACCTAAGTGTGGGGGAGATGCCCCACATGTTGTAAATATGTTCCAAGTAAAAAAATAAAATAATAATAATAATAATAAAAAAAAATGTGTATATGAAATAAAAGGCTATTAATATTTCCCTTTCACGTTCTAAGTGTTGGTTTAACAACCGGTTCTTTGAATATTGAGGGCAATATTCAGTTCTAAGTGTGGGGGGGAATTCTAGCGAATTTGATCAAATGTACCATCTAGTACCCCCATTTTAGCCAAAATTTTAAAATTTTTTCTCACTTAGAACGCAATAAATGGTTATCAGTCCGCCATGTCTAACCCACATAAGGATTGGCTAATCCAGGAGCAAACGGCTCTTGGTAAAGATATCTCAATTTGCCCAAAATTGTATGGTATTCGACTCACCATATCCTTATAAGTGAAGAGTTGGCTAGCCCGCAAGGTTATGGCTTGTGGTTAAGGCAGTGAAAATCCATGATTGGTAATCAGCTCACCAAAGATAATATTGATAATTTATCTAAGAGTTGGCTAGTCCAGAAGCAAACGGCTTCTGGTAAAGACAAATCAAAACCGTTGACAGCTGATGGTTTGCTCAAAATCATTTGGTTATCATTGTACCAAAGTATCACATACTAAAACATTGGCTACTCCAGAAGTAATGGCTTTTGGTAAAGAGATAAAATCCATTAAATCTTCATAAAATATTGCTAGGGACTAGCAATAGTTTAGTGTGGGGGATTGATGAGTGTCTAAATACTCATCATTTTTACCTAATCTGAGCTGCCAAAACATCCAAAAACACTCAGAAATGCATCATAATACTGAAATTATCCCAAAATGTGTTTTTATATGTTTCAGATGCAAAATGTTTAAAAACAGTTGAAAAACGAACAAAGTTTGCATAATTGGCAGTTTCAGTCCCTCAACTTTCAAAAGTTGTCAAAACTAGTCCCTGGTTATTCTAAAAACAGGAAAAGTCATCAAAGGTCCTTTAAGAATCATAAAATTACATAATAAGTCCTTTGGTGCAAAGTTTCATAAAATTACAACTTTGGTCCCCCAAATTTCAAAGGTTGTCAAAATTAGTCCTCGGGTATTTTAAAATGGAAAAATATGTTTTATACCCTTGTACTATTTAAACTTGTCAAGAAATACCCTTGTGATAACTTTGGAATAATTACAGGTTTAGTCCTTGGATTTTCAGCAAATTACAAGATTGGTCCCTATGATTATCTAAAACCAAATCCGGATCAAACATTACCCAAAATCCAAATACCCAACACTAAATAACCCAACCCAGTTTTATTTACCCAAGCCCAACAAAAATAAGCCCAATCCTTTACACTGAGTTAACAACTCAGTCAACCCAAATCCAAAACCAGGGTTTGACCATAGTCAAACCCGTCTCCCTCACACTAAACCCGCCAAAACCAGACACCTCACCAATACCATTCACCACCTCACCCCCCCCCTCCTCAAACACGTTACCTAACATTGCCAAACGCAATTAATGCATCTCTCCCACTCCCACTAGCTAAATCAGAGGAAATTGCCATTTGTCCTGTTTTCCCGCCAAAAGCTAAAATGGACGAATGAGATTAAATTGGAGCAATTCAAGAGTGGGGATATGTTCAAGGATGTCGACAATGTATTTCCCATTTCAATTTAGTATAAATAGATAGCTTTGTAAGCCTTAATTGGCAAGTAGTTAATTAGTAGCATAATCGTTTTTTTATTTCCAGTAGCTATCTTTTGTAATACAAGTTACCAGTGATCAATATAAGTGAATTTTAGTCCAATGTTCTTATTTTGTGGTTATTAAGTTCAGTTCAAAAGTAACTCAAAAGTTCAAGTTAACTGTTATAAAATAGTAGTTCGAATCAAGATAAGTAGTAAGTGAAATAGCTTCTTAGTTGTTTCTATAAGCTTATATAAGCTAATAATAGCTTTTTGTAAGCCTATATAGTAATCAGTAGCTATAAAATTCAAGTTCTAAGAAAAGTCAAAGAAAGTCAAATTAAGCCAAAAATAAGCAGTTTGGAAAAGATAAGCTGGAACAGGGTATATTATGGATTGCCCTTGGTTTAGTGCTTCTTGGGAAGCTATAAGTTGGTTCTTTGGTCCTTGGTTTCATGTTCTTAGCTGGATTGCAAAATTTGTAAGAATTTCCAAGTCTCTTGTTTAACTGTACAATTGCTTATTCCTATGCTTATTAGTGTTCTCAGTAGTTATTAATGTTAGTTAAGTTGATTTAAGTCAGTTTGATAATCAGTTTAAGTCTATAATCTCATTTTCACTTTTTCAGTCAAGTAAACCAAAAATAGTCAGTAGTAGTATAACTAATCATAGTGCTTATTTCTGTGATATAAGTTGCTTATTAGTGTTCATATAAGTTAGTAAGTCAGTAAAATTAAGGCTTTTAGTTTAAAATTTTGGATTTCATTTGTAAAATTCAAGACAGTCACATATATAGGAGTGTTTGGATTTAACTCAGTCAATAGGTCAAACCCATGGTTACTGTGCATTTGCCTTTTTCCCAACTTCAAACCTGCTTAACATAGTCCAAATAAGGTGATTTTGAGTCCAAATTAGCTAATTTGATCAATTTTGTAGATTTGTGTTGACTGTGGTAATTTCAGTCAATTTGAAGTCCATTTAAGCCAAAAATAAGCACAAGCCTCTTTTGGCCTTTTCATTGGCTTTTCTGAGTCAAGTTGAGTCCACTTAGTGAGTAGACAAAAGGTGGTTTAGCCTTGTTTCTTCTGCACTCTTCTGCACAACTCTGTGCAGAGTAATCAGTACACACTGATTGCTGAAAGCTGCTGATCTAGAGCTTAATTAGGCTTCAATTGGCCTGTTTCTGATAGGGCTTTTAGGTTTTTTGTACACCCAGTAGTACTACCTAGGTTTTGCCCCCCTTTAGTTTCACTTTTAAGCTTATTAGACTGCTTAATCTGTCTGCAAAGTTGGGGCCATTTCTGAGATTTCTGTTTTGAATCCACAACAGCCAAAGTGCTTATTCTGCTAATCCTTAGTGATTATTTGTATTTCTTAGTTGTTTTGTGCTTATTTTAGTATATTAAGCTTGTTCTGAGCCTT
Organism: Artemisia tridentata subsp. tridentata; assembly: GCA_021014915.2. Taxonomy (NCBI): domain Eukaryota; kingdom Viridiplantae; phylum Streptophyta; class Magnoliopsida; order Asterales; family Asteraceae; genus Artemisia; species Artemisia tridentata. Next base: position 160,522,592 of record CP139504.1, on the reverse strand, counting down.
TGGTATTGTTTTGAGCTTATTTGCTAACTGCTTATCTGCCCAAAAGTGCTTATTAGGCTCAGAATAGTTCCACTTTTATTTTTCATAGCTTTCTAATAATATTTTAGATTTACTCAGAATTTTTCATAATTTTCTTAAGTCATTTAATATTTTTAATCTTTTTAATTAGTTTTTAATAGTAATTAAATCATAATAAATAGAATAATAATCAGAAAAATATAATTTTAATTTTCATAATTTTATTTTGTCATTTTTAATCTAGGAAAAATATAATTACATTTTTATTCCTTAAGAAAAATCAAAAATAGAAATATAGTGATAGCTTCTATTTAATAGAATTTATCTTTTTAAATTTTAATTAAGTAATTTTCATTTTTATAATTTTCTTAGCTTTTTCTCATCTTATAATATTTTTAGAAAAAGTTTTAGAATTTTCCTTGTTCATTTAGTATTTTTTATAATTTAAATTAGTTTAATAAGTAATTAAATAATAAATAATTAGTAATAAATAAATAAAAAGTGTAAAAAATATAATTTATGTTTTTAAATAAGTTTTAAGTAATTTTACATTTTTAGGTTTTAATTTTCTAAAATTTCAGTTTTTGTCCCGTTTTAGATTTTCTGTTACGCGTTTTTAGCTTATTAATTCGCGTTTAATTTAATTGTGTATATCTGTTTTTAAATTGTTATTTAGAATTGTTAAATAAAGCAAAATCAAAAATATCTGATTCATCAATCACTCTAATCCAAAGCTTTTCACAGTTTTCCATTCACACCTCGTTGGGAAACGACCCAGGTGATCACTTGCCTGGTTTCACACTACACACGAGTATCCGGTTCTGAGACTGCATATATTTATATATACGTTTTCGGAACGGATCAGAGGGCATAGACTATGATGAGGTTTTTGCTCCTGTTGCAAGAATTAAGGCTATTAGATTATTTTTAGCCTATGCATCATATATGGGGTTCAAAGTATATCAGATGGATGTTAAAAGTGCTTTTCTTTATGGCACTATTGAGGAAGAAGTTTATGTACAACAACCTCCTAGGTTTGAGGATCCTGCTAATCCCAACCAAGTATATAAGGTTATTAAGGCTCTCTATGGTCTCCACCAAGCTCCCAGAGCTTGGTATGCTACTCTCTCCAAGTTTCTAGAAGAACATGGATACATCAGAGGTGTGATTGACAAGACTTTATTCATCAAAAGAGACAAAAAGGATATCATTCTTGTCCAAATTTATGTGGATGATATCATTTTTGGATCAACAAAGAAGTCTTGGTGTGAAGAGTTTGAAGGCTTAATGAAAGGCAGGTTTGAGATGAGCTCAATGGGAGAGCTTACATTTTTCTTGGGACTGCAAGTGAAGCAAAAGGAAGATGGTCTTTTTATTTCTCAAGACAAGTATGTTGCAGAGATTTTGAAGAAGTTTGAGTTTGGTAATGTGAAGACTGCAGTCACTCCCATGGAGAATAAGGTGCCTTTGACAAAGGATGAAGATGCTGCTGATGTGGATGTACATCATTACATATCCATGATAGGTTCTCTAATGTATCTTACTGCTTCTAGACCTGACATTATGTATGCAGTCTGTGTTTGTTTACGTTTTCAGGTACACCCAAAGACTTCACATTTTCATGCTGTGAAGAGAATCTTTAGGTACCTAAAGGGCAAACCAAATTTGGGCCTTTGGTATCCTAAAGAGTCATCTTTTAACCTGACAGCCTATTCAGATAGTGACTATGCTGGTGCAAGCCTTGATAGGAAATCCACAACAGGAGGTTGTCAATTCCTTGGAAACAGATTAATCTCTTGGCAATGCAAGAAGCAGACAATTGTGGCTAACTCAACTACTGAAGCTGAGTATGTGGCAGCTACTAATTGCTGTGGACAAGTCTTGTGGATTCAGAATCAGCTGCTGGACTATGGTTTGAATTTTATGAATACTGTTATCCACATAGATAATGAAAGAACTATCTGTATTGTTAAGAACCCAGTATACCACTCTAAGACTAAACATATAGAAATCAGGCATCACTTTATTAGAGATTGCTTTGAAAAGAAATTGATTAGAGTGGAGAAAATACATACAGACTTTAATGTTGCAGACCTGTTGACTAAAGCTTTTGATGGCCCTAGGTTTAATTATTTGGTGGTCAACATTGGTATGATGAACCCCTAGTTGGACTTAAGGGGAGGTTTGTGTTAAGGGGAGGTCCTAATGTAAAGTTTGTATACTAACCAGCACTTAGGTTATTTTTAAGTCTTTTAGTTTTATTTTTAGTTGATAAAAAAAAAAGAAAAAAAATTGTTTTTTGTTACAGTGCTGGATTAAGATGATAAGTGAGACTATTGGAACTTCTCACTTGGTGGAGGTGCATAGCACTAACACAACAAAAGGTTATCAGTCCACCTTGTCTTATCCACACAAGGACTGACTAATCCTGAGCAAACGACTACATGTAAAGATAGCTCAAATCCGTTTATGGCTGACAATTTGCCAAAAATTGTATGGTATTCAACTCACCATATCTGAGATTGTGAAGAGTTGACTAGCCCACAAGATTATGGCTTGTGGTAAAGGCTGTGGAAAATCATAAATGGTCATCAATTCACCATGATGAGGTGCATTCCATCAAAGAATTGGCTAGTCCAAAAGGGTACAGCTTTTGGTAAAGACATCACAAATCTGTTGATAGTTGATGATTTACTAAAAATCATATGGTTATCAATGTACCATGGTCTTACACACCAAAACATTTGGCTACTCCAGTAGTGATGGCTATTGGTAAAGAGACATCAAATCCATTAATTTTCAATGATTCACCTCTCACAGGAGTTTACACACCTGGAAGTGATGAGAATAGATATGAAACTTAACAGGAATTGATGTACAAAATGTCATGGTTGCTGGAAAGATCAAGTGGATGGCATATCAGATGGTGAAAAGATCAAGTTGCTGCATAAAAAATCAAATTTGCAGATTTAAAGTGATTTGAAGATCAAAATAATTCCAAGTGTTTAAAGTTTAATCCTCAAAAGCTTACACAGAAGGAACTTGAAGTTCATGGAACATGAAGATCAAGTTAGGGGAGGATTGTTGGGAATTATCACAAGGTACGAAGAAGACTTAGTGAAGAACAGACTTAAGTCTGGTAGCTATGATATTAAGTCTGGTTGATTAGTTAAGACTGGTTGCTATGATATTAAGTCTGGTTGTTAGTTAAGTCTGGTTTTGTATAAGTTAAGTCTGGTTGTAATATTAAGTCTTGTTGACTTAATAGTTAAGTCGGGTAAGTAAAGTTAGGAAAGTTTGTTAGTATTAAGTTAGGAAAAGATATGTATGAGTTAGGTATCTTTATAGAAGATACGTAATATCTTTTCACACGGTTTTGTAATTAGGGTTTCCTTCAAGTTTAAAAGGAACCCTAAGGATCATTATTACGTATGAATTGTGTGAGTTAGTGAAATATACGAAGTTAGTTGATAACTCTGTGTTCTTCATTGTTTGTGTTAATTTTCTGCGTTAGCATTAACAATTGTGTAAGAGTTTCTCACTTAGATTGATTTGGATTTATTCAAGTCATCTACTAAGTAATCAAAGGCTACTTAGAGATCCATACAAAACGTGGACCTACATAATGGAAAAAGATTCAGAGATAGTTAAGGGCAAAAAGGAAAAGGTCAAGTCCATTGCCTTAAAAGCTAGGGTATATTCAAGTGATGATGAAGAGTCTAGTTCGGGCAGCGAAGATGAAGAATATGCCATGGTCGTAAGAGATTTCAAGAAGTTCTTTAGGAGACGATGAAAGTTCGTAAGACAACCTCGAGAAGAAAAGAAATCCTTCCGGAAAGACCGTGATGACAAGAAAGGAAAAGGAGAAAGAAAGTGTTTTAGATGCGGAGATACAAGTCATCTAATAGGAGAGTGTCCTAAGCCACCCAATAAGAAAACTCAAAGAGCTTTTGTAAGTGGGGCTTGGAGTGACAGTGAAGATGATGACGAAGAGCCTAAGAACGACGAAGTTGCTCTCATGGCTCATGAGTCAGACGAGGTACATTCTGACTCATCATATTCTTCTATTGATGATGACACCTTACAAAAAGAATACAACAATCTCTGTGAACTTAGCCTAAAAATCATAAACAAAAATAAGTTTTTGAAAACCAAAAAGGAATTTCTAAAAAATGAAGTTTATGAATTGAAGGAAAAAGTTAAACGATTAGAAAAAGGTAAAGCTGTTAACGAAGTATGTGTTTCATGTCAAGAGCTTAGTTTAGAATTAGAAAAGCTTAAAATCACACAGGATGCACAGGTGTGTCAGCTTTCTTTTATTTGTTGAATCAGTTGTGGTGATGGAGGATCTTATGATATCATAGGTGATATCACAGGCGATATCAAAGGTGTTTGACCTTCTTCAATTTGTTTGTGGAGATGTTGGGCTTTTTTGAACCACAACTGCCGTTGTTGTTGTTTCTTTTGTTTGATGGAGCCATTTTTTTTGCAATTTGCAATCACAAATAGTTTGGTGATATCGTCTCTTTTTATGCCACATACAAAACAAACAAGTATGTTTTTTAACTTGTAATATATCTTGTGATATTTCATTGTTTTTGTACATTTTGTGTATATTATCACCCGAGATATTTCTCTTTCCAGGTACATAATAGTTTTTGTGCCTTTTACTGCAATTGACATTCACAGGAGATGTGTTAATATTGGTTCTGGTCTGCTTAAGAACGAAATCACTAAATCTTATGTATGGTTACTCCAAGCATTCAAGAAAGCTTTTGTGTGTTATCCGAATATCATTGTAACTGGTCAAGATGGTGCTACGCGAAAAGCAATTGCAGCTGAGCTTACTGGTTCTAAGCCCCGACTTTGCATGTGGCATATCATGCAAAAGCTTTCAAATAATGTAAAAGTTTCTTTATTAATTAGACTGTCATAAATTAGAAGCTATGTATCACTTGTGATATTTTCATTTCTCTGTATAATTATGTTGTTTTGTATCAATAAAATGTGCTTTATCACTTGTGATAAAGCATGAAAATGTTTACATCATTTATGAGTTTACTTGTTTTTACTTGTTTCCGACATGTATCACTTGTGATATTATTCTTTAATTGATATATATGTTGACCTTCTTTTTGCCGAATCATTATGTCACTCAAAAGCATTGCTTAATTAATCCTATTCTTTTTTTATTTTGAGAATATGTCAAGTTTTTATTTACATAGTTTTCTTCATGAAGCCAACGATATTTTTAACTGACTTTTCATTAGTATCACTTGTGATACTCTAATAAAATTACCAAAAGAAGGTTATATTCAGATAAACCAAAAGCATTATTTACAACTGAATAGAAATTACCATTGTTTACAATTTAACTAGCAAGAGAAAAATACAATTTAAGTAGCAAAAGAAAATTACTAATTGATGCTTTTGTCTTTTTATTTTCTACAACTTTCTTTAGGCCAGATTTATGAGCATCCCCTTCTTTTGTCTTCTTTCCCACTTCATTCTTTTTTTGCAGCCTCTTCTTCTTCATTCCTATTCTTCTTTTTCAACAACCGTCTTTGCTTTCTTATATGCAGTGTCTGTTGTCAGTTCAACAGTTACTGTTGGTGGTGTTGGTGGTTGTAGATCCTGTTATATCACAGGTGATATCACAGATGTTTCTTCAGTATTTGTTGGTGGTGTTTCTGTTTCTATTTTCGTTCTTGTGAAAACGTAAAGGGGGGTGAATACGTTACTGTTTAAAAACTTTAAATCGTTTGTATCAAATATCCAATCAAGCTTGCCGTAATATGAAAAATGCCAATTATAGTCTTATGACTAATATAAATCATATAGTAAAACAAATTGCCACACAAGTATAAACATCAAGCCACAACACAAACAATAATATAGTGCAAGTATAAAAGTAAAGCAATAAGTAAAAGAAAGTGCAAACCGGACATGATGATTTATAGTGGTTCAGTCATGGAGCTCCTCTCCGCCCTACTCCACTCCCTGATTACCCAACTCGAGAGTTACTTCACTAAATCAACAAGCTCCCTTCTCGGTGGAGAAAACCTTACAAACATCGCTTACACTTTTTCTGGTACAAAGCTAAATACCGGGTTCTAGTTCGAGGTAGAACCAACCTGACGTCGCCTATACAATATTTCCGACACTAAGCTAGATGTCGAGTTCTTTCTCAGGTACAACCACTCCTGTTATGTTTTATGGCACAACATAACAAACCTTTTGTTTTATGGCACAAACACATAAACCATCTAATCTAGTTTGGTGAATATATTGTGATGATACAGTGATGTTTACAATGATGATCCATGACACAAATGTCTAATGGATATGAATGACTAATCTAAATGAACTTCCATTGATAGGAAGCCTTCAATGGATGAAGATCACAAGTTCCATGAGCTTGTTGTGATAGATCTTCATATATGTATGCTTGTGGTGGATGATGACTCAAGATCTCTGAGCTTGCTTCACATGATCATTTCGGGAGTATGCTTACAACATAATGAAAGTTAGAAGCATTATGATCATGATCATGAGGGTGATTAATGTATGTTACTACTGATCTAAATGTATGAAAACATAGTAGAGAGAATGTGTGTTCAAGTGGTTGAGAAATGAGTGAACAATGGGCTGCTATTTATAGCCATTTGGCTTCAGCAACCCATGGATCACACGGAACCAAAAAAAGGGTTCCGCTCTTTATAATTTTTGGTTCCGTGGTCTCCTGACAGAAAGTCTACAAAATCTTTAGAAATCTCTCCAAAATCTACCTAAGATCTTTACCAAATCTTTCCAAAATATTTTCTAAGATCTTCTCAAAGTCCAAGTAAGATATCATCTTAGATTTGATGATGCAATGCATGAGGTAATGTAACCACTATGAAAAATCTCACACTATAATAAACTATCTTATAGAAAACTTATCATTTTCTACGTGTAATTTATTAATTTATTTATCTGATCATAACTATTATCTTATGTGACGTAGATCACATCCTCGATAAACGTGCTCGCATGCAACCTAACCTCAATGAACTTAATGTTTATTCTATATAAACATTATCATATGAAACCTTAAGATATCTCATTTGCTATTTTACGTTAAATTGTTAACGTACGTATAAATTAAACGTTCCTTATTAAATAAGAGATTCTATAAAACCCTAAACTATTATAATAACAAATATAAATAACAAAACCATAAAAACACTAAAGTACAACTCATTTAACTAAAGTACAAGCATCTAAAGCCCTGAAACCCTAATTTCTATTTTGACTCCCGATAAAACCCTAATTCTATAAAACTATGATTTTATGTACAAAAGTCATAAACCCTAATTTATTTATAAGAGATTTTTACAAAATATAAATGTACAAGTCATTTAAGCCAAGGTACAAGTCTTTTATGCATAAAAACCATATATTAATAAAAACCTTATTAAAACCCTAAATATATTTATTTTAAAGCACCATTTACAAGTTTTTCATATATAAACCTTAAAAATAAATTTTTCCTAAACTCACTAAATATCAGCACAAGTCTTTAAACCTAGTGTACAAGTACCTAATGTATAGAACCCTAAAATCCTATTTATATACATTTAAAACATAATAAAAATCACATAAAATTTACATGACTTAATTTAACATTAAAAATATATTTTTCCTATTTTTTAAACCTAGGTACAACTTTATTAGGCACATGGTACAACTCTCTTCAGCATAAATCATTTTCTTTACTATTTTTACTTCAACAAATCGACCTATATATATATATATATATATATATATATATATATATATATATATAAGCCTTAACTATTTTTACTTCAACTAAATCTTAACCCTAACTAGATTACCTCATTTAAACCCTAGTACCACCCTCCTAAGCCTATAGTACAACTCCATAAAGCACAAATAAATTCCTTTTTCTTTTCTACCCCATTCGACATATACATAAAAATGTAAACCCTAATTGTATTTTTCTATATAATAAATACTTGAACTAAAAGAACTAATTAAGTTGGACTTTAAACCATAAATACCACACAACATAGCCTAATGTACTACACCTTAAAGCCCTATTCGATCCTATATTTCCTTCCTTAGTTCGAATCTAACAAGTGCCAAACCAAATACTTTCATTTTTCCACTCCTAAGTGTAACCTACCCCATATGCCCCTCCTCCACATCACTATATCCCCTCCAAGTAGGTAACTTGTATGGATTGTAACTAAACACATCATCACCTCCCATATAAGCCACGTCCAACCCTCCCCCTCCTCACACATGGAGCCAATAAAATTTGGACACATCTCCTTGTCCCCTCCTTAACCCACAAGGTGACATATTGATATGTGTCTAAATACACATATATTTAGTATTGATTAAACCCACAAAACGACCAAAAACACACAAATGACTCACAAAATGGTACAAATATCATGAAAATGTGTTTTTATGTGATTCAGGTACAAAAGATTGAAAAACAAATAAAAAATGAACAAAGTTTGCATAATTGGCATTTTCAGTCTCTCAACTTTCAAAAGTTGTCAAAACTAGTCCCTGGTTATTCTAAAAACAGGAAAAGTCATCAAAGGTCCTTTAAGAATCATAAAATTACATAATAAGTCCTTTGGTGCAAAGTTTCATAAAATTACAACTTTGGTCCCCCAAGTTTGAAAAATGTCAAAATTAGTCCCCGGGTGTTTTAAAATGGAAAATTATATTTTATGACCCTTGTACTAATGACACTTGGCAAGAAATACCCTTGTGATAACTTTGGAACAATTACAGGTTTAGTACTTGGATTTTCAGCAAATTACAACAATGGTCCCTATGTTTAACTAAAACCAAAACCGGATCCAACAATAATATTAACCCAACCCTTTTATATAATAAACCCAGCCTACCCAATAACCCAATCCAATTCCCAAGCCCAATGATAAATGGCCCAACTCCATTACTGAGTTAACCATTCAGTCAAACAATGGTTTGACCCGTCTCCTAAACCACCATCCCGCCAAAACCACCCTCCAATACCACCATCTCCACCGCCCTTCTGACATCACCCACCCCCTCCTCTTATCTCACGCTACCTAACAATCCAAACCCAATTAATGCTTCCTCTCCACTCTCACTGACCAAAACAGATACTTATCCCACTTTTCCTAGTTTCCCGCCAAAAAGGAAATTGGACGATTGAGATTGAATGAAGACAATTCAAGGGATGGGATGAGTTCAGAGATGTCGACTTAGGGTTTCCCAGTTGTATTTAGTATAAATAGAACAATGTAATAGATGATAAAGTAGTAGTTAATTTTTAGTTTAAATCGCATTTTACTTTATTTAGTTGTAATCTTGTAATCTCTCATTTCTAGTTGTAATTCAAAGTAATTTAAGTTATAAAAATCTTGTTTCATGTTGTCTTGTGTTTGAATTTATTGTTGTTCAAAGTTTGTATGTTCCTGTTAAGAATTTAAGTTCGAACCACCATATAAAAGCTCTCAAAAGCTCCCATACCTTTACTATAAGCTTATACAAGCTTGTTATAGCTTTATGTAAGCTTATAAAGTGATCACTAGTTTTAAAATTCAAGATTGAAGAAAAGTCAACCAAAAGTCAACATAAGCTCTTATAAGCTATTTCTGGGTAAAAAGCTAATCAGGAAGGCTTCTTTGTGGTTTTCTAGCTTGTTTCTAACAAGCTAGATTGGTTCTGTTCTAGTTTTCTCATTTCCATAGCAAAATCAGTTGTAAGCTTATTCTAAATTTTAGCTTATTCTCTCAATTCACTGTTAAGTAGCTTATTAGTAGCTTATCTGTATAATTCTCAGCTTATTAGTAGTTCTTAATCATATTTCATTCAGTTTTATAGAATTATATAGCTTGTTTCTTCAATTTACTTAAAAACATATAAAAAGTCAAAAATAGATAGAATTAGCTTAAGCTTATTAACCTGCTTAATTATACTTTAAAAGTTGCTAAACATAGTTTATATAAGTTAGTAAACTCAGATTGATCAAGATCTTGGCTTAAAATTTCATTTTCCTTTGAAAAATCCAAAACAGACCCAGGAAAGGGGTGTTTGGTTTAGGTAGTCAATTGGGTCAAACTTGTGTGTTACTGTACCATTACTACTTGACCAACTTTGAACTAGCTTATATTAGCCATAATAAGCTGTTTTGAAGATCTAGTAAGCCACATAGATATAAAACCAAGTTTTTTAATGCCTATGTTAATTTCAAGTTGTCAAAAGTCCAATTAAGCCATAAGCTGCCACAAGCCATTTTGACCCTTATTTTTGGCTTCTCTGGACTCCTTTAGATCATCTTAGTGATTACCAAAACCCTTGTGCACTTGTGCAAACCTCTGCATTACACAATACCAAAACAGACCAACTCAGTATACACTGAGCTATCTTTGTGGTTTTTGCAGACCTTGTGGAATTTCTAGTGCTCTCATAATAAGCTACCATAAGCTGTCCTTTTGAACTTAGATAGTCACCCAGCTCATCTATCTTAGGAACTTTTTGCAATATTTTTAGAAGTCCATAAGACCTTTAAATTAAGCCTGCAAAACAGGCCATTTTGCCCTGTGCCTGCAATAGTGAAGACATCAGATAAGCCATTGGCTTATTCTGTGCTTTATCTGGCTTATCAGCCAGTGTTTCTTGATTCCCTTAGCTTAATCATACATAACTTAGTCCATTTTAGTTCTGTCCATAAGCTTATAGCTTAATTTCAAGCTTTTAGCTTCATTTGAAGAAATCCAAAGCCTTAACAGCCCATAAAGTGGACTGTTAAGCTTTTGAGCTTGTTTCTAGCTTATTGAGCTTGTTCTAAAAATAATTCCAGTTTTAAAGTTGTTAATATATAGCTTATAAGTAAGCTTGTAAAAGAAAAGTTCCAAAAAAAAATAAGTTAGCAAAAAGGTTGTGTGTGGGATTCGAACCTGGGTTGCCTGGGTGACAAGTTCACTGCATAACCCACCTGGGCTAGCTCACTTCTCAGTATTTCTTTGCAAAGTTTATTCCTTAACCCTTCTTAGTTTTCAGTTTAAGCTTTAATAAGCTGTTTAGCTTATTAACAGCTTATCTCCATAAGCTTGTTCCACCATTTTATTTTTTTTAGCTTTGTAATCTTATAAAGTAATTTAGAAAAAAGTTTCAGATTTTTATTAATAGTTTTAATATTTTTAATCTTTTAATTAGTTTAAAATAGTAATTAAATCATGATAAATAAAATAATAATCAGAAAAATATAAATCTAATTTTCATAATTTTCTTTTGTCATTTTTAATCTAGGAAAAATATAATTATATTTTTAGACCTTAAGAAAAACCAAAAATAGAAATATAGTGATAGCTTCTATTTAATAGAATTTATCTTTTTAAATTTTAATTAAGTAAGTTTCATTTTTATAATTTTCTTAGCTTCTATTTACTTAGTAATATTTTTAGAAAAAGTTTTAGAATTTTCTTTGTTCATTTAGTATTTTTTTATAAATTTAAATAGTTTAATAAGTTATTAAATAAATAAATAATTAATAATAATTAAATAATAAGTGTAAAAAAAAATATAATTTAAGTTTTTAAATAAGTTTTAAGTCATTTTACATTTTTAGGTTTTAAATTTTATAAATTTCAGTTTTTGTCCCATTTTTAGATTTCCTGTTGCGCGTTTGTAATTTAGTTTAATCGCGTTTACTTTTCTTTTATATTTGTGTTTCAATTGTTAATTAGAATTAATCAAAAAGCAAAATCAAATATCTGATTCATCAATCACTCTAATCCAAAGCTTTTTCACAGTTTTCCATTCACACCTCGTTGGGAAACGACCCAGGTGATCACTTGCCTGGTTTCACACTACACACGAGTATTCGTTCTGAGACTGTTTATATTTATATATATACGTTTTCAGACGGATCACATATCATACTTAAAAACCCTAATTCCCATCCTTCTATATATGTCGACCACCATATCTCTCTTTTCTCTCATGTTCATTCGAATCAACCCCAAAAATAGCCATACCCTCACCCTTACTGATCACACAGTCCCTAAGGAGCTAAATAAAGTACTTAGAAAGCCTAGGATCAAGAGGAAGCATTGGTGTTCAAGAAATAAACCCATTCGACACATATAACCCTAGTCGACTAAGAATCCAAGTAAGTGAATCCAACTCTTTTTCATTTGTTTTATATACATTAAATATCTCTAAAGACAATCCTAAATAACCTCTAAAATAAAAGATAATCAAAAACTAGAATTGCTTACCTTTCTTTTTTCTTCCTGTTCGAACCAGAACCCAAACAAGCCCTATATATTAATTTTTGTAAAAACAAATCGAGAACCCATAAAATAGGTTGAAGATAAATTTAACATGCTTATGATCATGTAAACGTATGATAAAAATTAGCTAGGACCTTTAGAAATCAAAAACCCATTCGATTTTCTTTTCAGTCTTTCTGTCGCAAAAACAGTTCAGTGGTCCAACTTTGGATCTAATTTTCGACTACTAAATGATTTCAATAAATTCTGAAATTTGGCCTAGTTATAGACCACCTAGCTGTCTAATTTTAGGAAGAAAAACCTCGTAAAAAGATCAAGTCGTTGTAAAGTTATCGAGTCCCAAATCTACCCCTATCGCTCGAACTAAAAATCATTTTTCCAGTTTTATTAAATTTGTGTTTCACTCGACCGACTTTGAGAATTTATTTCGACAACCAAATAACATTCAAAAATCAAGAAACTTGGCCAGTAACGAGATCACCTAGCTGTCTAAACGTAGGAAAAAGAATTTCATAAGAAGATTGAATGGTTAAAAAGTTATTCGAACTCAAAAACTGTCTATCGCTATAACTAAAGCCCATTTTCTTCAGTTTGTCAAAATAGTGTTTTACGCAACTAACTTTGAGAATTTAATTCGATAACCAAACAGCCTCTAAAAATTACGAAACTTGGTCATAATATAAACCACCTGGCTGGCTACATGTAGGAAAAAGAATAACATGAAACCATGCCCTCGCCTCTTTTTTATAACGTCCCAAATCTGGCCTTTTGGACACTATTTTAAACACAGCCTTTTTAATTTGATTCGAGTTTATAAATTCGAATCAAGAACTAATATTTGGTAAAAATGATGTTTATAAGTCAATATTAAGAAACTTAAAAAGTCTTGTCTTTTCCCGTAATTTTTAAAACGCGTTTTGAGTAAATAAGGACGTCATGTGTGACGACTTGGGAGTCTCAAGGGTATAAAATGTCGAGACTGCAACTAATTTTATAAATTGGACTTTAATTGATGTCGACTTATAACTATGGGGTAGAAAGTGTCATTTTTGAAACTATAGGGTAGAAACTGTTATTTAACCAAAGTTCAGGGGTGAAAGTTGTCATTTTCCAAAAGTTCAAGGGTATAAACTGTTAATATATGAAACTTTAGGGGTAAAAGCATAACTTTTCATAATCATTATTATTATTATTAATATATATATATATATATATATATATATATATATATATATATATATATATATATATATATATATATATATATATATATATATATATATATAATCCAATTTAATTTAGAAATTAATAAACGTAATACGTTTATTCCAATAACAAACGAACGAGATATATTTAGCGAATAAACGAACGAACGAAAACATAAAAACGAACAATAAGATAAAATCTTAACCAACTTTTGAAGAGACTTCATGTTGTCTCATTTTAACATTTAATCAACAACCAAAAACGTTACGAAACGAAACGAACATTAAAACATATATATTGGAATGTGATTACTGAAAAACTTGACATAACGAACCAGGTTGCGTGCCGGAGATGTTTATCAACTCTGTTTAACGTTGTTTTTCATCCAGACTGTCAAGGTGAGTTCGTAGTCCCACTTTTTCATTATATTTTCAAACTGTGGGGAGATACATGCTACTAAATCGAACACAAGTATTTTCCTGATTGTTATTGCACTAAGTTAACGTTTGCCTATTTGAATTTATATTCATATTTATTTTAAAAGTCCCTCGTATCATGCACCATTAGTCCCCTGATGGGGGAGCGCGAATATAATGAATAGATCTATTGGCCTGACGACCCATTTGTTCTAGTCGGATGGATATCTTTGTGGTAGCCGGCTAGGCAGATGTATTATATTTGATATCTATGAGGAGTTTTTGGCAAGCTCTCACTTGGGGGCAAACCACTATCATTTTTAATATGTTAGTGAGACTTGAAACTGTCAACGCTTTGCGTGTCATGAGGTTTAGTGCAATATCCCGAAACGTGATATAACTGATTTCTTTTTATTTAGCTTGTGTTCAACTGATTATAACTTTAAACGCTATGGATTCACTCAACCTTTGTGTTGACGTTTTAGCATGTTTATCTCAGATAATTAAAAGATTGGATTTGGCACGGAGTGGCGGTAGACTTTCTTATAAAAGAGTGTCCGTTTTGTTATCATTCAAACAAATAATGTATCATTATCAACGTATTTCGAAACCTCCCGCTGGGACCTCTATATGTAAACTCTGATTTAAATAAATGAATGATAACAAATTATTTAAAACGTCTCTTTTCGAGTCGTTTTCTGTTCTCATGACTGTGAACCTTGAAGTAGCACCCCAAACTGATATTCTGCTGTGTATATAAAAAACGAGGGTGTTACAGGTAATAAAACATTTTCTTTTTGATTTAATTATATAAGAAAGTTAACTTGCAAAATGAATTACTTAACTAGTTAATATATGTTTAACAAGTTGTACCATGTTAGTTTAAGTGTTACTAAAAATGTTAAACTACTTATACTATTATAGGACTTAAATTATTATGTCATTAACATCATTTTTAGAAGTATGTAAACACATTTGTCTTAGTTTGACACCTAAATTGCACTTTGACATATAATGTGACACTTATCCTATTTTGACACCTAAAGTGCACTTTGACACCTAATGTGACACTTATTCTATTTTGACATGAATACAAATTGGGAAGCATGATGTACAAATAAAAATACTTGTATATGCAAAATGTAAAATGAGGTTCGAAGTAGAATGTTTAACCTTTTAAAATACTTAATGACTCTAAACGTATTTTAAACATTCTAAATGATTTGTTAAGGGGTTTGATCATAATGCCACATAACAAACATGTACGAACCTGTGTTGTAGCATACGAGGACTTGAGATGTCGAGAGGTGTTGAATGTATGTTGAGACAAAATATGATTACAAGTAACTTGTACATTTTACGTTATGTATCAAGTTATATGTTTGTCATCAATCAAAACAAACGAGACTGTATAGATTAAATATCGTAATATTTGCACTAACAATCTCCCCCTTTTTGATGATGACGAAATATGTAAACGTGATAGATAGTAAAATGTAAAAAGTTACTTGATGAACTCAAATAAGTACATTTTATTATCATCATTTATCCTATTTATTTGACTTGTTTTATTATATTATCTGTGAGAATTGATACGTTAATGTTTACTTTTGTAATTCTCAGGTAAAAACAAGTACTATGTGAAACTTGGCGATTTTGGACTAATTATGGAGCAAAACAAGCAAGAAGTTAAGAGTCTACTGAAATGTACAAGATCAAGATCATTCTGCTCCAGATACGCCGCATCCTACTTCTTACATACGGCGCATCACTATCAAGATTTCACAAGTTATAATCCAAGACGGCAAAGGACATGCGCCGCATAGAGAAATGGAGTTACGCCGCATCTTCTGGCGGTGTACGAATATTCCTGAATATATTAATCTTGGACCCCACGCGAAGTTAAGTCAATGCGCCGCATCTAACCCTCAGACAGAAACTATAAATACCCCAAAGTCAGACGAATTTCGGGGTTCGTGCAATATACCTAGTACGAGACAGAAACCCTAAGCCGAAGTCAGACGAAGTAGCAGCACAAGACACACCTTGAACGAAGATACAAGAGCTGTAAGAAGGTCCTGCATGTATTCAATTCATTAAGTAGTTTTGTTTTATTGTATTAGTACACTTTAATTCATCAGGATTGATGGGCCGATTCCATGTGACTACGGAAAACCATGGGCACCCCTTAAAATTGCTTTCCCATTAATTAAAGTTTATATGTTGATGTCTTTGGTGACTTTTATTAGTGCATTGATAACCTCTGTGTCTAGCTGAGCATTGCTTGGGTCGCCATGCCCCTTCCTCGCCTATTTTGTTTTAGCGTGTCTTTAATAAAAAGGATAGACATAAGTGATCATTAAGGGTTTACTCGCCGATAAGATTAGAGCCAACGAGAAAGGTTTACATCTCGGTGCGTCGCATCGAACTATACACTTCATATAAAACTAGCAATAAAACAAGTGACAAGCTACTTAATTATCAGGACAGGTCTTCTTATTGTCTCATGTATTTATCTGTGTACGTGTGTGCTAATCGCTAATTCGTGCTTATTAGTTTAGTTTATTATTTAATCATAACAAAACCGTGCCAGTCTCTCAGGCTGAACCCCTTTGCGTTAGATTAGGTTGTATAGCTAACTTAAGATATTAAAATACTGATTAGAATAACTAGATAATACGTTCCACTCTTAGTGATCGACACTCTACTTACCATTATATTCATACTGACCGGGTACACTGCTCGTTAAAGTGTGTGTTATTGATAAGTCGGCTAAATAAATTTAAAACTTGAATACTGCTAAAACCACAACGACATACCGTGGGTATAAAAATTAGAGCAATACACAAGCACACGCACCAAGTTTTTGGCGCCGTTGCCGGGGAGTGAATTGTTATTATCTGTTAATTTGATTAGTATTTTAATTAGGTTTTTCTTTTTAATTTTTATTCTAACCGCTAACCCTGTTATATATTAGGTTAAATTGCATTCATTGTATTATTTGCATATTTTCTGTTTTTGTGTGTTTTTATTTTTGTTTCTTTTCGTTTGTTTTATTTTTGTTTTTATTTTTCTATTTTCTGTATTCTGCTATCGTTGTACTGAGCTAATACAAACGATACGGCGCATCTATTTTCATAGATACGGCGTATTGCGTTTAATTTTTATAAAATACAACGCGTTTAATAAATTCGATACGACGCATCTTTCCCCAAGATACGGCGTATCCTGTTTTTAATAAGAAATTTTTCTAAACGATAACGCCATACGACGCATCTGTTTTAACAGATACGGCGTATTTATTATTTTAATTAAAAACAGTTTTCGAATTATTAAACAGATACGACGCATCGATTTTTATCGATACGGCGCATCTTCTAAATCAAAAATCGGTTATATTTGCTAAAATTAGATACGTTAATTTTTGATAATTAAACTGATACGGCGCATTCTAAAATTCTAATCGGCGTATCTGCTTTCTGAATAAAAGTCTGATTAAATTTTAACGATTATAAGATACGGCGTATCCAACTTTTTGGATACGGCGCATCGTCTGCAGATATCAGTAACTTTAATTTTTCGTATTCCGTTTTCGTTGTTGATTTTCTGATATATTACTTTCTTGAACATACCCTACTGATGCTTTTGTGATAGTTTCAGGAAGTGCATGACCAGGAGTTCTACTAAGAACTTGATTCAACCTTTCGAAGATCCTGAACGAGCCTTTCATTCGCTTAAAAGGCTTTTCAACACAAAAAGCTTTGATATCTCAAGTGCATTCGAGCTTGATTATTTTTCTGAAGAGAAAGAGGAAGAAGAAACAGAAACAATGGCGGAAAACACTACTATGGAGGAATTCATGAACAAAACCCGTGCTGATTACACTTCAGGAGTTGCTAGACCAAAGTTTGATGAAAAGTCAAAATTTGAGTTGAAGGGTCAGTTTCTCAAGGAGCTAAGAGAAAATGCTTTCAGTGGATCGGAACATGAAGATGCTAATGAACATGTTGAAAAGGTCCTCAAGATTGCAGATTTGTTTACTACAGAAGGAGTCTCTGACGATCAACTCATGCTAAGAATCTTTCCAATTTCGCTTAAAGGAGCTGCTAATAAGTGGCTAAGGAATGAACCTGCTAGTTCAATCACTACATGGGAAGATTTGAAGAGCAAATTCCTGAAAAGATATTGTCCACCTGCTAAAACTGCTAAAAAGATGGAGGCTATCAACAGTTTCAAGCAAGAGCCTGATGAAACTCTTTATCAAGCTTGGGAACGATTTAAAGACCTATTGATGAAATGCCCTCAACATTATCTAAGTGAAATGCAGGAGATAATATTGTTCTATCAAGTACTGGACGTGCCTACTAGACAAATCTTGGATGCTAAGGGAGCTGTGCCTCAAATGAGTGCAGCAAATGCTAGAAAAGCTATCCAAGAAGCTGCTGATCATTCTCAAAAATGGCACGATGGAACCTCTACTAGATCTAAGAGCAGCACTAATTTTGACGGGTTTGCTGCAATTCAAGCTCAATTGGATAAAATTAGTAGAGAGATGAAGAAGCGTGATGAGAAAGTGTATGCTACCCAAGTTGGATGTGAAAAATGCGAAGGACCTCACTACACTAAAGATTGCCCTAACAAGAATGAAAGTGAGACGTTTGAAGAAGCATACTACACACAATTTGGACAACCATTCCGACCTTCAGGAAGATTTAGGGAAGCTACTCCGGGATACTATCAAAAGAATAATTTTAATCCCACTTATCAAGAAAGGAGGCAGACTTTAGATGACACTCTAAAGCAAATTATGGCCGATGCTGCTAAAAGACATGAAGAGAACACTGCTATGATCAAAGAAATCCGAGCTTCAACGGATACTATTACAAGAAATCAAGGAGCTTCGATCAAAGCATTGGAACAACAAATTGGACAAATGAGCAAAGTTCTTCAAGAAAGGGGATACGGAAGTTTACCTAGCTCAACTGAAACCAACCCAAGAGATCATGTCAAGGCCATAAGCACCACTGAGGAAGTCACACCTAACATACCTAGAAGATCGATGAATGGTAATGATGGTGCAAGGCCCGAATTTTTCTTTAATTCTTCAATCAGTTTAAGGAGGTTACTCAAAGAGAAGACGAAGATTGAAGAGAGCTCTGCAACCGACTTACATGCCTTGCCTCATAAAGAAAAGGACCCAGGAAGTTTTACTTTACCTTGTTCAATTAATGATATATCTTTCAATAATGTGTTAGCTGACTTAGGAGCTAGCGTTAGTGTAATGCCCCTTAAGACATTCACTACCCTAGGACTAGGAAAATTAGCACCAACTAAGTTGCAAACTTCATCCTTAGATGAGTATGTTATATATAATCGAGTGTATATGATGATGAACCTACAATGAAAGAATTAGTGCAATATATTTCATCTTTTTGACAAAGAGAAAATAAGATGTATATATATGCAATATATAAATGATATAATCACAAGCAACTCAAAGTAGAGAACCATGATTATGAAATCAAAGATCTCATGAAGTGTAGTCTTCTAATAAGAATTACAATCATAAGAAAAATGAGAATATAATATGATAAGAGCCTACAAAATAATGCCTAGAAAGAAGATATGAAGTGAAGTTGGAATATTAAGAGTTAAAGTGAGTGGTGCTAGTGTTGGTGTCGATTTACTAGTAGGATTCATGTGGTGATAACTCGGTAGATGACTCAAGATTTATAAAAGTAAGTTTTCGCTAATCATGGTGGTGATGATTAGTGAAAGTGGTGATGTAAGGTGGTGGTGATAATGTAGACAACTAATTCTATAAAAATAGAAAATATGGACTCATGCAATCCTTATCTAAAATTCACAACTTAAGGGATAAGCAAAGACTGTGACTCTCGTAATGCATAAGGGTTACGATTCTAACAAGAACGAAATTCATTCATTGATTGACACAAATTATAAAAATGACCTATTCTAGGTAACAATGGGAGAGAGAGTATTAACATGGTTTTGACCGACATGATCTTTTATGACATTATCATCTACCAAAGATGATGTATCATGCCATAATATACGCTTGAATGGTATTAAAGGAAGTGAAGATAATAAGCACCTAGAATCAGAAATTCCGTGTAAAAATAAAAAATAAAAAAACTAAATACCTATATGAGGATGAGAATGCCATCATATGATGGGAGAATGTTGGTTAGACCAACGTGTTAAAAAAGTGTTAGGAATGACAGTTTTGATTAATATATCGTTTGCACTGACAATGACGTGCATGATATGTGTCGAGGAAGAAAAGGATGAGATCCTATGATGGTGTTCTAGACAATGAAGTTGTGAGGTCCTAGTTTAAGAAAAATCCTAGACTCCATTTAAATTTGTTGTTGGTTGTGGAGATGAAGAAGTTTGTCAAACACATGATGTGTTTTTCACTTGATGAGGTATTGGTGCAAACTTGTGATGTTTGGTTAAAAAGGCTTGAAATACTTGTGGTTTTGTGAACCGATTTTAACTAAATGGTGTGTACCTATGTGTTGGTATTTTAGGGTGTAAGATACATGAGTAAGTGTTCTTTAATACATTTTGACAAAAGACAATTATGTGAATGAATTTCTTTCCGCCTTAATCGGTGGACATCCAACATAATGTGTAATGCATCGAATGAAGAATGACAATAAAGTGTTTAGGAGGTTGCAGGTTAATGAAAGCGATGAGCTTAGTAATGTTTTTGCGGATGTTGGTTAGCATACAAAGAACTTCATCCTTGAAGTTACGTAGCTCTTCTCTATCAATGCGAGATTATCGCATGACGAGGCATGTGGTTTCCTCATAGGAGGTGTAGAGGATTAGAGTATTGTTATAACTCAATAGTGATTGAGGTGATTTTTGGAAAGCGGAAGCAATAAAGAGATTTGGAAATAGGTTGGTTGAAAGATACACAAATGCAATGCCAAACCTCTAAAACTTAATTCTATATGCTTCAAAATTATATGCAAGTGCAGGGGTCCATAAAACATACAAAACAAGTGAATTAGTGTCTAAAGATGTCAAAAAGATAGAAATCATAAGATAATATCCTATACAAACAACACATTGGACTACTAGACATAAAGTTACCACATAGCAAGATAGAATCAAGACAAACAATCATATTATGAAAGAGCATGACATTATTTGAAATACTTGAGATAGTTTTGTCGTTAGGCTTATACATTTAAGTATACTTAGCTATAAGTAAATACTACAATCTATGTGATTAGGTGGTAGCATAAAAAGACTTTTAAATGTTTATCATACCAAAAGCGCTTTGACAAATTATAAGTGCACACGTGGCAAACAAATAGTGTGACAAAGTCACAAAGGAAGCAAGATGAAAGATTCATGCAAACCATGTTTAAATTATAATATTTTGGAGCATGTATCATTTAGGCTATCCTACGAAAAGGTTTAATGAATGTCAACAAAAGACAAGAGCTTTCAAACATAGAAACATCATATAAAAATATTATGTATTAAAATGACATATCATGAGTTAACAAGTAACACATTAATCTAGCGAAACATCATATAACGAAAGAATGAAAAAAATCATACAAATCATGTTAACATTTAGTAGCACGAAACATATAAGCATGCAAACAAAACCTTTCCAAGGTTTACACATATGACTATTATTCAAATAGTTATCATGATACCGTCAAGATACTTAATCATATATATATATATATATAGGGGGGCTATATATATATATATATATATATATATATATATATATATAAACATGTAATCAACACATGTATGTGTAATGTAAACTAAAGAAAGAAAAGTCATATCTACTACTTGTTTGATTAATACTCCTAAGGCGAGGCAAAATATCATATTTTATATACTTCAATAGGCAAAAGATGATAGTTCCCCAATACTTGGCTTAACGTGAGTCAACTAAATTCATTATAACTAAGGTGATGAAGATGTCATGTTATACACAATAATTTAATGGTGTGTCGACAAACAATCTATTTTAATCATGTGTTTAGAATCTAAGGTTGTTCGAATTAGATAGCTTAATGGATGACATCTTTTAAGTAGAGTTGAAGTTTGTGCTATAAATGTGATTTGATCATCTAAGACCAAGAAATTTGTTTGTGTGTGATAATGGAATATGTTAAATTAAGAACGTTCTCAAGAAAGCTCTTTGGAATTTTATTTAACAAGAATCTAAGTAATGTTACCAACTTCAATAGATCTTGTGTATGCTCTAGAGATGTGTAGTTTTAACCTTGGATATGCACAAGGTTTAAACTAGATTATGAGCAAGCTTAGGTTATTATGTACGCTTGAAAGGAAATAGATATAAATAGTATCTTTCAACAAATAAGATTATCCCATGGGATAAAGTTATCATGCTTATGAAAACAAGTATGACAAGATGAAGGAGATGCGCCAGTTCATAGAACTTGTAGATGTTTGTTCAAGATCATTTAGCCAATGAGGTGTAATGAAATCTCTTGTAACACAACCGTTCATGTCGTAAGGAGAGAATGATGCATAGGATATACATTATCCTTTATTGCCCTTTTAACAAGATGAAAAGTTAACGCATGATAATGTTTTCCAAAACATCATGTTTTCCTAAATGAGGATATATAGCCAAAGTGTTAGAATCGGATAGTGGTGGTTCTAGCCATAATCAATTATCTAAGTTCTCATAGGTGGGAAACTATGGTTGAGTTTGATCAACTTGCATTTGATTCGGTACGAGTGTTGGACAAAGGGCATTTTGAGCAATGCACTCAACGGATTCAAATGATGGCAAGGATGCTGGATTGGTTGATCTAGGTGGTATGTCTTCTAGTGTGTCTAAAGAAGGATGCGGTGATGTAGAGGTTTGTTGTGCTATGGGAGTACTTAGGTTTTATAGATGTTGAGGATGGATACTAATTCTTGTGATCCATTGGTTGGTACAACTAGTGGGTGAAGTTCTTGAAGTTTTGGTCATGTTTGTGAAGCTTAGGGGCTGAGATATATCACAGAGGTGAATGTGATGAGATGATGGTGAAAGAACAAGTAAACTTAAGTGGTAAATGTTCAAGGATGAAGACCTATTGACATTTGTTTTATTCTTATTGATTGGGAGAGTGTTAGGATAAATGTTTTAACATATGTTGTTAAAATACTTTGATTTTTCGGATATGACTTTTAATGACTACAATCGTAAGTCAATTTTACTTGAATATTTTGGACAAAATACTTAAGTTGTCAATCCTACTTTGTTGAGATTAGATCGCACTCGAGGATAGCAAGACTTGATAATACATCTTTAACCTGAGTGTGAGTTATGACTTGATGTAAATCCTTATCGTCTTGAAGGATGACACATTGTTTTCATGTTAACCAAGTGAGGCAACATATGTGGATACAAGACAATATTTACAGTCATAAGTTGGACTTGTGATTTTGATATTGTATTTTATCTTTGCAAACAATGAGTCCGGATGTAATACCCGAAATTTCAAAATATGCAAAATTACCAAAATGCCCCTGTAACTTTAAAATTCAATTAATAAACGTTTAAAACGCCAAATAAATCCCAAACCTCTGTAAACGAGCAACATATGAAGTAAAAAAATTTTGTTGCAACATTTTAATATTTTACAATGCCAAAAAAAAAATTATTGTCACATCATGTTAATTTATATAGGGCCGAATATACATTTTATTACTTGTATAACTATTTAAAATGTATAATAATAAGGATAATCACTACACTAATTATGGAAACTACTCCTAAATCAGTATTACACCTCAATCATATCAATTATACCGAAATTCTTGCCAACCATATCAATTGTACATGGTTTATCTCCATAACACGCTCCATTCCTTTTTTTTTTCGAAACCCTAAACACACAAAATCCTCTCTTCTCCATCCGATTTTTCTGGAGCTATTGGGTATTTTTCTGGTGATCTTTAAGGCCTAAGGGATCTGGGAAAAATAAGCATAGGGTTGTGGATTCGCTGGTTTGATCGTGGGATATTTTCTTAGTCGAATTTTTCATCCGAGAGGTAATAATTCATGTGCCTAAATCTACACGTCCTAAAATCGATTTTGCATTTTTTTTGATGTTACTTAGATCATATATGACTCATATAAATTGGTAGAATCGAATCATGCAAGTTAATATGATCGTACGAAATTTTGGGATAAAAAACACAAATAAAATGAAAATCGAGTCATACGAATTTTCTAAGTGATATGTTTATTTTATTTGGACCTAAAATGAAGTATATGATCTGGGAAAAATGATGGAACGAATTGTAGAGGCCTAAATATGTCGTGGTAATTATTGATATCAAAAACATACATAAAATCTAAAATATGCTATACAATTTTTCTGGACTTCGAGTATAATTTTTATGGGTTCTATACACTTCATATAACTCTAGAAAAATGGCCCTTTGCAATTGTCGAAGCTTATATCAATCATGGTGAATTATTGTTTCTAACCGGATTAAAGAAAAAAGGGTTTTAATTAAAAATAAAATCGTGAGACCTAGGGTTTCACTTTTGCTGATTGGATCTGAACATTTAATGCATTTTTAAGGTTGTAATAATTATGGGTAATGATTGGTTTGATTAGGGTTAGGGTTTATTGATTTATTTTGCATACCGATTGGATGATAAAAACTATAAGGGTGTGTTTTGACATTATTTAAACATGAGAGTTATTTTTATAAGTCATTTTGGATCAGGGGTAAAATGTATAAAATATAATATGTGGGTATCTTGTGTTGATTTTGTAAGTAAAAGGTTTAATTGGTAATTTTGGTAATTACTCTTATTCGAATGGGAAATAATTAAATTAAGGGACTTGTTTTGTAAATTCTGGAAACTTGAAGGTGGATTCGTATAATACTTAATATAAGGGTCTTGATGTGTAATTTGGAATAATTGAAGGCTTAATGTGTAAATATGAATATTGTAAGGATAAATTTGTAATTTAATTAATAATAAGGTTTAATTTGTAATTTAAATAACTTGAAGGGTATAAATGGTAAATTGTTGAACTTAAAGGGTTAAAAGCATGATTATGGATAACTTATGTATTAACCTAAATTATATTTATGTAAACCTGCTAGTTATGGAAACCTGCTAAATATGGAAAGTTACTATTTCTGGAAAGGTACCTAAAAAGGAAAGTTACTAAAAAATGGAAAGCCGACTAAAATAAGTAATCTGAATTGAACAAGCTATTAATAAAATAGATCATGAATTCAGGTAGATCCGCTGAAGACGGAGTTGCTTCCGACCTTGTTGTTCTGTTGTGTTTTTATTTGCGGTATAAGGTACAGATATTCTGAACCTTCTCACAGGTTTCTCATGATCTCTTTCATTTTTCTGATCTGTCAGCTTCTGTATTGATGCCATTGCTATGATCCCCTTTACTTTGAACCTTTCATATGATTCCCCTTTGTTATAATTCCTGATATGAACTTTGTTATGAAACTTGATTCTGAGCCATCTGTTATAAACCCTTTGAAATATGAACTTGTTATAACACTCTGATTCTGACATGATATCTGACTCTGAATTTCCCTTGATACTTGACTCATTACCTTGTGACCTGCATATTCAAATCCTTGTATACCCTGAAGTTTCATTTGATAATATAACTAAATTGAAAACCTTCCTTAATGATATGAAAATTTCTTTTAAAGACTATCTGTATAAAAAGGTTTTACCAAACATCATTTTATGAAAGTCACTGAAAGATTATTTTAAATACAAGTTTAATATGAAACCTTTGAATTAAAATCTTTTCTATGAACCTATAAACCTTTTGATTATGAGCCTTTGATATGACCTATTGAACCTTGATTTGAACCTTATTCTAAACCTGGTTATAAACTCTTGTTTTGAAACTTAATTTGAACTTTGATATAAGCATTAATCTGATATACTATTTCTGAACCTGGACTTGAACATTGTTATAAACTCTGATATAAACCTATCTGATTTCTGAACCTCTGATATACACTTCTGTAACATCTGACAGGGACCTTATAATCTGAACCTTTTGACATGACCCTCTGTTTATGACATGATACTTGACCTTTGACCCACGGTTTGATACCCGAGCCACCTCACTAGGCATGAGGGTTTCATGTCCATGTCATTGATGCACCGATGGCATGACTCTAGGGCAGGAGAGTGATGACCTGTCCCGTCCCTGACTTTATCTGATTTGGTGTATATTGGTAGACTCTGGCCACCTGGGGCGTATGGATGCATCCTAGATTTGTTCTGTTTCTGTTATCTGTTTATATTATCTGTTATATCTCTGGTGACTGATGGTGTGTGCGATACACGTCTTTCACAACCTCTGGGAGCTAGCTACTCCATTTGATACATGAGGACACCCCTCATATTATCTGGTTACTGAGAGGACACCCCTTTGATTGATGATGATGGCATGGTTATATATATTATATCTCTGTTTCTAGGCTCGTGGTAGATTACTGTTTTCCTTTACCATATCCATTTACTTACCTTTGACCCTTATTATGTCTTGCACTGTTTCCCTTTACCTTTATCTATTTATTATTCCCTATTCCTTTATCCTTACTCCTTTGTTTATCCTTTAACTCTGATTATATCTGCATGACTTATATTTCTGACACTCTGTACTATTCCTTATTACTGCTTTGTTACCGTTATATCTGTTCACTGAGCTCTCGTAGCTCAGCCGCATTTCTTTTCCTGCGGCAGGTTTTAGTAGGAAGCTGGGTATGAGTGGAGAGTACCATTGGACTTAGAAGACTACACCGTGATAGATATTTTGTTATAAAGATGACTAGAAGAATTTATATTTTCAGACTTAGTATTTGTTCCTTTGTAAATTTTGTATTTCCCTGAAAATTCTTGTAACCTTTGTATTCCTTTGTATTATTGAAGATGTATGCTTGTGTATGTTTCTGATATGTCACCATTGTTGTGACATCTCTACCCTTGTCGGGTCGGGGTGTTACAATTTATGGTATCAAAGCCAGGCTGCGACTCGTAATACATTTACCCTTGGCCTGTGAGTTTTGGACCATTAGGCTTCCACTGTAAGAACATAGGATAACCCCTTGAGAACTTGCGTTAGGATTTCTTGATATGAACTTAAGTTTTGACCAGTGAGGAATGGGTAGACTATAAGGCATTTGTTTAAGTATTTTTGCTTCCGCATCACTCTGATCCGTGCCCTGCTTGTTGAGATCACTTTTGGAGATTGAAAGCTCACGCTTTGCACCACCTAAGTTTCCGACTCCGACCTCTGATTCTTTTGTTAATCATTTTGATGCCTCTTCGGGCATTCTGAGAATCTCCATGACGATGACCTATTTGATACATTCTGTTAATTCTCTCTTGCTTTTGATAATCATCTATGGATTTTCTGACACAAATTGATTTCGTTTTAACCATCTCTGTTCCCATGAGAAGCCTTGTGGTGTTTAACCACGAGTGTAAGGATGTTTTCCTTTCACTTTTGAACGATAAGACTTGCTTGTCGATATGTTTTTCCTTGGATAGTTAACTTTGATTTTATTCTGATAAAGGATTGGTTGATTGATCATTCAATATTGACAACTATCCTCCTTGGCGTATAAAACAATTTTGAACTTCCTACCATGATTACCGATTGTTAACTCCTTACTATCACTATTACTCTGGAGACTCGTGTATTACTTTCGCGGTTATGAAGTTTTCCTTAAACCTATTTCGTACACCAATGAATGAACCATATCTTGAGAAATATTCGGCACCCTGAGTTTTTTGAGCACGATTTCTGATTGAACCACCAAGTTTCCTACCGGAGTGTGAATAAGTTTGCTTAAGTGTATTTTCTTGGCGTATTTCAGTTTTGTTCGCGATAAAGAAGAATGATGACAGGAGATATGTATTGATTTCTGGAAGCTGAACCGTATTGCCATTTGGAACCCTTATTTTCTTCACCCCGAAACGACTTTATATCCATTAAATTTTAGAGCGCGAAGTTTCCTTCAGGTGGAAATATGAATTAAGGTTATTCTTGAGATCGCCTTCCGTATTTGTAACGATTGATATGACGGTTTGTGACGCTAATGGTATTAGCTAAAGCTCTGACTATTCTGTAAATTTGATAAATGAATGTTTTCTCGTGAGTACTTGGGCAAATGGTCATTGTATGACTTAATATTACATTCGGAGACGAAGAAGAACATGAGAATCATTCTTGCACTTGTAAGAAATTTGACGATCACTTGTGCATTCTGAGAGATTGATATTTGTTGAGACAACGGTCTTTCTTGATTGAGAATATCTCTTTAACTCCCGCAAATTTTGAAACTATCACCAAATGGTCAAGACCGATAACAAAATGGTAAACTGAAATCTTTTGAACCTTGCATCAGAATTCTGAAAGACGTTTACAACTTGCGTTACCCTTGATAAATTTCGTGACCAGAGAGAAACAGCTTAGTTTGATTGAGAACGGAGTTTTGGAAAGCTGAAATAGAAATTTGTTTCCATACCTTCAGACGGAACAAATTTTGAGACATTTCAGAATAAGACTCGGTTATACTCCCTTGCAGCGCAGAAGGTTTTGCGTATGCATCAAGACAACTAGAAACGCATCAGAAGAATTACTTCACTACCTGACCTGGAGTTGACAACAGCGGCGGCTACCCCGAAGAGTGAAGACATTCCTTACAAGGCAGAAGTGTTGGCGATGCAGAAGAAAGACGGCGAACTGGGAGCTGATGAAGACGTACAGTCTCACCTCCCTATCCATCTTGGTTGTACTAAGATGAATTGAGAGCGGAAGCAGACTGGATGATGAAGAAACTTAAAGATCGTGCCAAAAATTCACATTACTCCACCACATTCCAAGAAGAACTGCAGGAGGCTTGATGAACCAGACATAAGATCAAGATTTTGCTTCACTTCCAGATTGATGGAAAAACGAAGGCATATTAACCGGACTTGAAGAGATTTGATGTTTTGAATGAACGGATTTCTGAAACAGACCTTTTATGTTTGGAAGAATCGATTATGTGAAGACCAAAGTTATTGACGATTAGTTTTCATTTCCGTTGACTCCCCTAAGCTTCGTTGTATCGTGATAAGATTCTCTAATGTTTTAAGTTCCCTAGAAGCATTTCAGTTCCGTGTTTATTTTCATATGTTCGATGATGGCCTTGTTCTGAGGAGATTTGGAAAATTGTGGAAAATCTGATGCTTGTGACGGCATACTTTATTTTGCTAGGCAATCTGAAATTCCGATACTCTTGCGAACGGTTGCTTCTCTCTTGATTATGACATTGATTTTGTTGACTCTGAGGTTGTAGAAGTACTAGGTGGATTAAGATAGGTTGTTATACTCACGACTCGAGATAAAGTATGATCATCATGAAGGCATAATTATGTGGTGCTAGTATTATGACGCCTGATCAACGTGATAATACTTACACCATATAACGTGCACTCATTGTGGTCATAGGATATTTTGGGGGAGTACCTAAGAAGTTTAGAATCTGATCTCCGTTGGATTACCGTGATTAGTGAGACGTTAGGTTCATTCTACCTATGCGTATACTCTGTTCCCGTTCATTAAATATCTGGGTGAGTTTGAACTCTCGCTTTGCATTCTGTTGACCTCAGTTATAAATCTTAAACTCCTTGTAGAGCTCTCTGCTGGTGATACGGTTAATCTGATTTGAAATTCTGTTCATAGTTCATATAAGCTTTTCAGAAGATTCTCCTATCATCCATTTTATATTGTATGTTCTTTCGATATGAAATCAACCTAATTTGTCTCTGTCTGAGGAAATCTGAACCCATTTTGTGTTGATCGAGTCATGAGAAACCAATTGTCTGAAGATCCTTTTGGAAGAACCTCCACGGACGTGAGGATGTTCGTGACGACCTTTTACGATTTGCTACGACTCTGTCTAACTTTGCGACTTCAAATTTCGAGGACAAAAATTTTCTTTAAGAGGGGAAGAAGTTGTAATACCCGAAATTTCAAAACATGCAAAATTACCAAAATGCCCCTATAACTTTAAAATTCAATTAATAAAGTTTAAAACGCCAAATAAATCCGAAACCTCTGTAAACGAGCAACATATGAAGTAAAAAAATTTTGTTGCAACATTTTAATATTTTACAATGCCAAAAAAAAAATTATTGTCACATCATGTTAATTTATATAGGGCCGAATATACATTTTATTACTTGTATAACTATTTAAAATGTATAATAATAAGGATAATCACTACACTAATTATGGAAACTACTCCTAAATCAGTATTACACCTCAATCATATCAATTATACCGAAATTCTTGCCAACCATATCAATTGTACACGGTTTATCTCCATAACACGCTCCATTCCTTTTTTTTTCGAAACCCTAAACACACAAAATCCTCTCTTCTCCATCCGATTTTTCTGGAGCTATTGGGTATTTTTCTGGTGATCTTTAAGGCCTAAGGGATCTGGAAAAAATAAGCATAGGGTTGTGGATTCGCTGGTTTGATCGTGGGATATTTTCTTAGTCGAATTTTTCATCTGAGAGGTAATAATTCATGCGCCTAAATCTACACGTCCTAAAATCGATTTTGTATTTTTTTGATGTTACTTAGATCATATATGACTCATATAAATTGGTAGAATCGAATCATGGAAGTTAATATGATCGTACGAAATTTTGAGATTAAAAACACACATAAAATGCAAATCGAGTCATACGAATTTTCTGGGTGATATGTCTATTTTATTTGGACCTAAAATGAAGTATATGAGCTGGGAAAAATGATGGAACGAATTGTAGAGTCCTAAATATGTGGTGGTAATTATTGATATAAAAAACATACATAAAATCTAAAATATGCTATACAATTTTTCTGGACTTCGAGTATAATTTTTATGATTTCTATACACTTCATATAACTCTATAAAAATGGCCCTTTGCAATTGTCGAAGCTTATATCAATCATGGTGAATTATTGTTTCTAACCGGATTAAAGAAAAAAGGGTTTTAATTAAAAATAAAATTGTGAGACCTAGGGTTTCACTTTTGATAATTGGATCTGAACATTTAATGCATTTTTAAGGTTGTAATAATTATGGGTAATGATTGGTTTGATTAGGGTTAGGGTTTATTGATTTATTTTGCATACCGATTGGATGATAAAAACTATAAGGGTGTGTTTTGACATTATTTAAACATGAGAGTTATTTTTATAAGTCATTTTGGATCAGGGGTAAAATGTATAAAATATAATATGTGGGTATCTTGTGTTGATTTTGTAAGTAAAAGGTTTAATTGGTAATTTTGGTAATTATTCTTATTCGAATGGGAAATAATTAAATTAAGGGACTTGTTTTGTAAATTCTGGAAACTTGAAGGTGGATTCGTATAATACTTAATATAAGGGGCTTGATGTGTAATTTGGATTAATTGAAGGCTTAATGTGTAAATATGAATATTGTAAGGATTAATTTGTAATTTAATTAATAATAAGGTTTAATTTGTAATTTAAATAACTTGAAGGGTATAAATGGTAAATTGTTGAACTTAAAGGGTTAAAAGCGTGATTCTGGATAACTTATGTATTAACCTAAATTATAATTATGGAAACCTGCTAGTTATGGAAACCTGCTAAATATGGAAAGTTACTATTTCTGGAAAGGTACCTAAAAAGGAAAGTTACTAAAAAATGGAAAGCCGACTAAAATAAGTAATCTGAATTGAACAAGCTATTAATAAAACAGATCATGAATTCATGTAGATCCGCTGAAGACGGAGTTGCTTCCGACCTTGTTGTTCTGTTGTGTTTTCATTTGCGGTATAAGGTACAGATATTCTGAACCTTCTCACAGGTTTCTCATGATCTCTTTCATTTTTCTGATCTGTCAGCTTTTGTATTGATGCCATTGCTATGATCCCCTTACTTTGAACCTTTCATATGATTCCCCTTTGTTATAATTCCTGATATGAACTTTGTTATGAAACTTGATTCTGAGCCATCTGTTATAAACCCTTTGAAATATGAACTTGTTATAACACTCTGATTCTGACATGATATCTGACTCTGAATTTCCCTTGATACTTGACTTATTACCTTGTGACCTGCATATTCAAATCCTTGTATACCCTGAAGTTTCATTTGATAATATAACTAAATTGAAAACCTTCCTTAATGATATGAAAATGTTTTTGAAGAGCTTTTGAGTACGATGTTATACCAATTTTGAATTGATACTGCACTAAAAGTTTTATGAAAATTTCTTTTAAAGACTATCTGTATAAAAAGGTTTTACCAAACATCATTTTATGAAAGTCACTGAAATATTATTTTAAATACAAGTTTAATATGAAACCTTTGAATTAAAATCTTTTCTATGAACCTATAAACCTTTTGATTATGAGCCTTTGATATGACATATTGAACCTTGATTTGAACCTTATTCTAAACCTGATTATAAACTCTTGTTTTGAAACTTAATTTGAACTTTGATATAAGTATTAATCTGATATACCATTTCTGAACCTGGACTTGAACATTGTTATAAACTCTGGTATAAACCTATCTGATTTCTGAACCTCTGATATACACTTCTGTAACATCTGACATGGACCTTATAATCTGAACCTTTTGACATGACCCTCTGTTTATGACATGATACTTGACCTTTGACCCACGGTTTGATACCCGAGCCACCTCACTAGGCATGAGGGTTTCATGTCCATGTCATTGATGCACCGATGGCATGACTCTAGGGCAGGAGAGTGATGACCTGTCCCATCCCTGACTTTATCTGATTTGGTGTATATTGGTAGACTCTGGCCACCTGGGGCGTATGGATGCATCCTAGATTTGTTCTGTTTCTGTTATCTGTTTATATTATCTGTTATATCTCTAGTGACTGATGGTGTATGCGATACACGTCTTTCACAACCTCTGGGAGCTAGCTACTCCATTTGATACATGAGGACACCGCTCATATTATCTGGTTACTGAGAGGACACCCCTCTGATTGATGATGATGGCATGATTATATATATTATATCTCTGTTTCTGGGCTCGTGGTGGATTACTGTTTTCCTTTACCATATCCATTTACTTACCTTTGACCCTTATTATGTCTTGCACTGTTTCCCTTTACCTTTATCTATTTATTATTCCCTATTCCTTTATCCTTACTCCTTTGTTTATCCTTTAACTCTGATTATATCTGCATGACTTATATTTCTGACACTCTGTACTATTCCTTATTACTGCTTTATTACCGTTATATCTGTTCACTGAGCTCTCGTAGCTCAGCCGCATTTCTTTTCCTGCGGCAGGTTTTAGTAGGAAGCTGGGTATGAGTGGAGAGTACCATTGGACTTAGAAGACTACACCGTGATAGATATTTTTTTATAAAGATGACTAGAAGAATTTATGTTTTCAGACTTAGTATTTGTTCCTTTGTAAATTTTGTATTTCCCTGAAAATTCTTGTAACCTTTGTATTCCTTTGTATTATTGAAGATGTATGCTTGTGTATGTTTTTGATATGTCACCATTGTTGTGACATCTCTACCCTTGTCGGGTCGGGGTGTTACACCGGATTTGTTAGGAAGTTGTCAATTCATAAAGCAAGTTAAGCTAATGGATAAAGGATGAGTAAAGGACGGAAGAATGCAGTGAATGTGTGTAATGATTACAAAATCTCAGTGGTCCACGGATAGCAAGGAACCAATTTTAGGGTTTCTTCCTTTATAGAGAAAGGTACATCAGAGCATTTTTATGAAATTTGTAAGTATGATCAGAGATGGTTATCCTATTGGTGCAAGTAAGATGACATGATCCAAATATGAGTGAATATCAGTGAAAAGTATGCTAGTAACAAAAGTGAGTGATCTAGAGTGCGGGATTTAAACGATAATGAAAATGAGTTATTGCAGGCTGGCGGCACCTTACGACATAACGGGCGGAACCCATAATTTGGTTCCGCCTCATCCGCGGGTAATATTTTGGCGGTACCAAAATAATACACAGGCGGAACCAAATTTTTGGTTCCACCTGATCCGTGGTGCCAAAAAAGTTCACAGAGGGCATTTTTCATCCCCCGAACCACGTTCAAATCCCGTAATTTTTCCTAAAACATGTGTAATTAATTAGTTGTGATTAAAAAATAACAATAAAACAGGTATTAACACATGTATGAGTATAGATCAAGCAAGGGCTAGAAATTTCACTAATAAAGTGAAAAATGAAAATTGATAACATAACTATGCTATCTTCCT
This sequence comes from Artemisia tridentata subsp. tridentata, assembly GCA_021014915.2. NCBI lineage: Eukaryota > Viridiplantae > Streptophyta > Magnoliopsida > Asterales > Asteraceae > Artemisia > Artemisia tridentata. The sequence continues at coordinate 160,488,316 of CP139504.1, read as the reverse complement.
GCAAGATAAACCGTTAGTTCACATGATAGATTAGTAGCAAACTTATCATCCCATAAAGCACATAATAGTTCATAAATCATTGTTAGTTATTGTACCAAAAACCTTTTTCAAAGATACTATATATTTAGATAATCATTGAAGGTAGTGACACATTTTAACACTTGAACTATTAGGTGGGAGTTTGTGCAAAATAACATTTTTCAAAATACTTGACTAGTTTTACTTCGTTCTCAATTCTAAGTGAATTATGCAAGATTTTAATATAACATTTTCAAAGAAAGTTATCTAAGTCTATAAGTAATGCAAAAATAATTTTCCAACTTAGTGCACAAAATCTAGCAAATGGCCTATTGTGCATAAATAAGAAATCGACAAACAAGCAAATAAATAACATGACAAGATTGATACTTACGTTATACGAACAAACAAGTGTAAAAAACAATTTGAAACAAGTAAGCAACATAAACCAAAACAAGTAGTCATTTAGCATAGTAAAAGGAAAAATACTTTTCGTCACTTTGCGTTAAATATGACGATGTATACCAAACTTGATTAGTTTCATTTATTTTATAAATATGACCAAATCCTTTAGTTTCAAAAGGGATTACATCAATATTCAAAGAATACCAACTTAAATTGCTCGATTCAAAAGTTTGAGTTTCAATGTCAAAACGAAACTTAATATTTTTGACACGCTGTAGTATTTGGTTTATTTTGCTTATTTAAAATTAGACTCAGGCATGAGAGTATTTTTAAATGAAAGTAGACTCAATTCTCTTTATATTGATATGTGGCACGACTCCTACGGACTTATGGTTAATTAGTTATGAATTTTTGAAGTTGGCAAAAATTGCATACAGTGCAGACCAAGGAACCCTTAAAAGGGTTCCGTGGGATCCGTGGTCCACTGTGAGAAAATGTCACATAATGAAAAAAATGTATTTTCGAATAGCGAGAATGTATAGGACTTACTAGATTTAATAGTGAACATATAATACACATATTTTAACATCATTTTTACTTATGTGACTTATCTAAACATTTACGGAGATGATTTTTCAAACAAATTTGTAGTTATCCCACACGCTCCTTTCAAAACTGTATTTTTCGTAAATTTGCTCTAAGCACATAATTTGACACTTACAAATTCTTTTAAGAAATATTTTCTTTTATTTTTCAATGACACCTTCAAGCTTATATACAAAGTAACATTTAACAACAAATTTCTAAGTATAATTAGCGAAACACTTTTCATATTATATTCCGCTTCAATGGTAATTTGATACATGGATCGTACTCCATTTTTAAAACCATTTGTTTTGAAAATAAGAGCCACGAGGCTCTGATACCAATTGTGAAAACGTAGAGGGGGGGGGTGAATACATTACCGTTTAAAAACTTTAAATCGTTTGTATCAAATATCCAATCAAGCTTGCCGTAATATGAAAAATGCCAATTATAATCTTATGACTAATATGATGCATATAGTAAAACAAGTTGTCACACAAGCATAAACATCAAGCCACAACACAAACAATAATATAGTGCAAGTATAAAAGTAAAGCAGTAAGTAAAAGAAAGTGCAAACCGGACACGATAATTTATAGTGGTTCGGTCACGGAGCTCCTCTCCGCCCTACTCCACTCCCCGAGTACCCAACTCGAGAGTTACTTCACTAAATCAACAAGTTCCCTTCTCGGCGGAGAAAACCTTACAAACGTCGCTTACACTTTTTCCGGTACAAAGCTAAATACCGGGTTCTAGTTCGAGGTAGAACCAACCTGACGTCGGCTATACAATATTTTCGACACTAAGCTAGATGTCGAGTTCTTTCTCGGGTACAACCACTCCCGTTATGTTTTATGGCACAACATAACAAACCTTGTGTTTTATGGCACAAACACATAAACCATCTAATCTAGTTTGGTGAATATATTGTGATGATACAGTGATGTTTACAATGATGATCCATGACACAAATGTCTAATGGATACGAATGACTAATCTAAATGAACTTCCATTGATATGAAGCCTTCAATGGATGAAGATCACAAGTTCTCTGAGCTTGTTGTGATAGATCTTCATATATGTATGCTTGTGGTGGATGATGACTCAAGATCTCTGAGCTTGCTTCACAGGATCATTTCGGGAGTATGCTTACAACATAATAAAAGTTAGAAGCATTATGATCATGATAATGAGGGTGATTAATGTATGTTACTACTGATCTAAATGTATGAAAACATAGTAGAGAGAATGAGTGTTTAAGTGGTTGAGAAATGAGTGAACAATAGGCTGTTATTTATAGCCATTTGGCTTCAGCAACCCACGGATCACACGGAACCAAAAAAAGGGTTCCGCCTTTTATAATTTTTGGTTCCGTGGTCTCCTGACAGAAAGTCTACAAAATCTTTAGAAATCTCTCCAAAATCTACCTAAGATCTTTCCATAATCTTTACCAAATCTTTCCAAAATATTTTCTAAGATCTTCCCAAAGTCCAAGTAAGATATCATCTTAGATTTGATGATGCAATGCATGAGGTAATAAGACATTTTCTTTTTGATTTAAGTATATAAGAAAGTTAACTTGTAAAATGAATTACTTAACTAGTTAATATATGTTTAACAAGTTGTACCATGTTAGTTTATGTGTTACTAAAAATGTTAAACTACTTATGCTATTATAGGACTTAAATTCTTATGTCATTAACATCATTTTTAGAAGTATGTAAACACATTTGTCTTAGTTTGACACCTAAAGTGCACTTTGACATATAATGTGGCACTTATCCTATTTTGACACCTAAAGTGCACTTTGACACCTAATGTGACACTTATTCTATTTTGACATGAATACAACTTAGGAAGCATGATGTACAAATAAAAATACTTGTATATGCAAAGTGTAAAATGAGGTTCGAAGTAGAATGATTAACCTTTTAGAATACTTAATGACTCTAAAAGTATTTTAAATATTCTAAATGATTTTTTAATGGGTTTGATCATAATGCCACATAGCAAACATGTACGAACCTGTGTTGTGGCATACAAGGACTTGAGATGTCGAGAGGTGTTGAATATATGTTGAGACAAAATATGATTACGTGTAACTTGCACATTTTACGTTATGTATCAAGTTACATGTTTGTCATCAATCAAAACAAACGAGACTGTATAGATTAAATATCGTAATATTTGCACTAACAGTACTTGGTGTGTTTTATAAGCTTAAACATCCAGCAGCGGATTTTGTTAATTTGCTTGGTATTTTTAGTGTTGTCGGGGATGATGTTGTTTCTTTGTTCACTTTTTCAACCCCTGCTTTTTTGCTTCTTTTATTCTTGATAGTTTTGAGTTTTATATTCAAATCTGCATGAAATATATACCATGTTAGTGTATGAATAGTTCATTGTTTTTTAATATCATGCGTGATATATAAACTGAATAAGTATACGTCATCAAATATCACAGGTGATATACTACCAACAAGGAATCGTTACAACTATTGTATCACAGGTGATATACTACCAGTAAGCAATCATTACAACTGTTGTATCACAGGTGATATACTACAAATAAGCAATCGTTGCAACTATTGAATCACAGGTGATATACCACCAATAAGCAATCGTTGTAACTATTGTATCACAGGTGATATACTACCAATAAGCGATCATTGCAGCTGTTGTATCACATGTGATATACTACCAACTAATACTAGAGTCAAATATAATACCGCTATTAAACATATCGAAGCATCCCCAATCTATCAATTATGCACATATATCTACCACAAATCTAACAAAAGCATGTTATAGTCACAATATTTATTTTAGCCTGTTAAGTCTCTCATATTATCACAATAATCATCTAACTTTCACAAAAATCCCTCAATAAACTACTACTAACTACTACAAAAACAGCAAAGTGTTCATACTGTAGAATAAATATCCGTATTTTTAGTGATGCCATTATAACATTCCACTGCAAGTATACATGCACATTCTACTGAATGTGTATGTAGCACAGGTGATATAACACATAAGCTAAATGTTAAATCAAGTACACCGCATACATTCAGGCTTTTATCACAGTTAATTCTTCTAAAGGAGACATGCTTATATGTTACAATATACCTTTACTTTTATCAATCTCTGGAGATAGAGTCAGAAATTTGCTTGACGACACAACTGCATTTTCAATTTTGTTTAGATAGTAACACAATGCCTGCAATTTTTATGTGTAAAGCTTTATTAACATAAACTAATTGTTTAAAGCTTCTATCGTGTCTAGATGCTCATAAATATCATCTTCTACATTTTTTTCAAAAGCAAAAACTTAATCTCTGATGTATCTTTTTGAAAAGCCAAAAAATACACTAAAAATCACATCAGATATACTAGCAATATAGTTATTATCACTACAAGTGATCATTATCACAAGTGATATACTACCAAAAATCGAAGAAAACCACTTCAACTGTTCATCATCACAGATGTTATACTACAAAAACTTGAAGAAAATAACTTCAACTGTTTTATCACAGGTGATATATGTTGAACCTAAGACCTTGATAGATCTTTGAGCGCTCGTGGATCGTTAGTTATGTCTATGTAATCACAAACACACTAGTAGAAAGTCTCTATTACTTGTATTCTAAAGCGAAAATCAAACACAAGTATAAACACAAATAACTAAGAACGCTTTGATCCTCTATGGATCTTTTATTAAAAACTAAAACTTGTTTTTCAAAACTCGTACATAATACATAATAATGTGTTCCTTTTATAGACAAGGAACCCTAAACCGTTTCACAAGAAACGTATATTCTAAAAACTAATAGAAGATATGCATTATAATTTCCTAATAAAACTCATGCATATCCTAACTAATAACAAAATACGCGGAAACACTTCTTCAGCAGAAACATAATACGCGGAATCTCTACTTCCGCAGAAACACTTCTTCAGCAGATTCCAGCTCTTCAACAGAATCCATCAGCAGTATTTTTCAGCAGAATTCTTACTTAGCAGAATTTCCAACAATCCTCCCCTAATCTTGAATTTGACATGGTTAAGTTCAAGATTCTTGATAGATCTTTAACACTTCAGAATAAGAGGATTGAAGTTGAACATCAGCAGCAAAGAAACAAATGAACCATATCTCTATGAATGGCAAAACTTTAAACTTCAGGTCTTTGCAGCAACAAATGACAAAGTGTACATCAAAACATTTAAGTTTCATACTATTCTCATCACTTCCAGGTGTGTTAACTCCTGTGAGAGGTGAATCATTGAAAATAATGGATTTGATGTCTCTTTACCAATAGCCATTACTACTGGAGTAGCCAAATGTTTAAGTTCGAAAACTATGGTACACTGATAACCATATGATTTTTAGCAAATCATCAGCTATAAACGGATTTGAGATGTCTTTACCTGTAGCCGTTTGCTCAGGACTAGCCAATTCTTGGTTTCAACTGAACCTTGGTGAATTGAATACCAAATATGGATACCAAATGTCTTTACCACAAACCATACTTTTGTGGACTAGCCAATTCTTTGGATCCCATAAAGGGTTACATCTATGGTGAATTGAGAACCATTTCAACTCTCAGGAATGAACCATGGGTGAGTTGAAGTACCCAATAGCTTTGAGCAAGCTATTACAGCTATCAACAGATTTGATGAGTCTTTACCAAAGCTGTACCCTTTGGACTAGCCAACTCTTTGATGGACACAAGTCACATCTGGTGAGTTGAGAACCATCAACAGAGTGATATACAACAAACCTGCAGAAAAGTTAGTACAAATATACAATGTTTTTTTTTTTTTTTTTTTTTTTTTTTTTTTTTTTAACTAAGAAATAAATGAAATAAAACACACAACAAGGATACAAGATACCAGAATCAAGTAGAAGCTTTGTGTTGCAGAAGCTTGGACTTGATTAACCCAATCAACTGTTCAACATTAGTCATATCATTTGCCACTGGATTAGGAGGAACTTCCAATTTCTTTCTAAGCATACATTGCATCAGTTTAATTGAAAAAGGATAATGCTGATCAGAAAACATACACACCCTAATCCCAGACTTTGTTTCAACCACATGCACATTTGGGTTAGGATAAAATCTCCAAGTATCAACCTTCCACTTATGAGAATTCTTCCAAATTGAGTAGCCTATTCCACTTGGAGATTGAGAATCAAAAACAACTTGAAGATCTCCCAGTAAGTACAAACCAGAACCCTATGGTGTATGAGTGGCATAATACTCTGTGACAAGTCTATGGAGAGTAATCAAATCTTGCTTATCCACCAAGTGAAGTATTTCTTGCAAGAAAGTAAACTGCATATAGGAATTATCAATCCTATATATGGTGTTAAGCTGTCCATCAGTCAATGTCCATTGTATCAAAACACTACAAGAACCTCAGGAAAAGTTTCAGAAGAACCCACTTTGATAAATGTTGTATCAGCAGATTGTAGGTCCACATGCTTAGAAGAACTACCCTTGTGTGACTTATGTACTCTAGAGATCTGCTTCCTAGCTAATCTCACTGATCTCCTGATGGCAATGTGTCTCCTGTGTGCCATCCTTTTCTTCCTCCTACCAGGTATATAAATTCCCATAGAAAAAGAAGAACTTACATTCTCAGATGCACCAGAAGCATCTTCAGTAGGAATAGAAAATGTAGGAACAGAACCACCTTCTTCATACAATTTTTCTAACTCATCTCTGGCCTGTCTAGACTTAGCAGCTTCTTGTTCAGCTCTCCTAACCATATCTGCATTATAGTTGGAAAGATGTGATCCTTCTTGTTCAGCAGATGCAGAAGAAGGAATGGTATCAGGCTCAATAGATGTGCCAGCAGTACTGGATGAAGCTTCAGGAGAAACAAGAATAGAAGGATTCTCAGCAATCATTGATGGTTGTCTCTCAGATGTTTCCTCAGTGGAAATGGAAGGTGCAGCAACAGGTTCAGCAGATTGTATCACTTCAGGAGTTTTCTCAGTAGAAACAGCATGAGTGCTCAGCGGTTTTCTATTACCAGAAAATGAAGTAACAATCTCAACTGTCTCGAGTCTTTTTGCTTTTGGAGCATTCACACTTGCAGCATTCCTCTTCAATTGATTAGAAGCTGGTTTAATACTCTTCATAATCCTATTATATAGACTTGTCAATTCAGATTCAGGTAAAGCCCAGACTTGCTTCTTGGTCAAACCAGATGTATAAAGAATAGTACTCTGATTATATACTACATTTCTCATATAAGTTTTCTTCTGTGCTGCTGTCTGTGGTTTCTCCCTCTTAGCTTTGGCCTTCTGTTCAACAATAGCCTTTCTCTTTTCTGCTGCAGCTTTCTTCTTTTGTTGACCAATAGCCATCATTTGTGCAGGAAAGTTCTCACTATTAAAATCAGCTCCCAAAATTCTTTGAGCAAGAGTAGGATTTGAAGCAGCTTGAGAAGTGTAAGAATCCCACTGCTCATCAGTAAAATGAACTGATTGTTCATCCAGTTCTCTTTGTCTTTCAGGAGGCAAATTTGAAGTAAACTGATCTGCAAGCTTTTGTGCCAATGCCTGACTCTTCATCAGATCTTCATAATCTTTTAGCAGTCTTGCTTGCTCAATCCTCTCTTTGTCAGTCACAATATCTGTACCAAGATCTTCATCAACCATAACTCCTTTCCCATTGCCAGAGATAACCATAGCAGGAACATGGGTAGCAAGCTCATCAGAAGAATCATCATGAGAAATATCAACAATTGGAACTGTGTCAATATTCTCAGTAGGAACATCAGAAGAAGCATCAATATTAGAAACATGTTGAGAAGTATCTTCAACATGTGTAGGAGAGACAACAGCATCAGGATCAAGGACAAAAGTTCTCCCAGCAACAAATATTACAGAAGGAACCTCTGAAGATGTAACACAAGATTGTGCTGGAATTGAAGATGAATGGCCAACATTAGAAGCAACATCAACCATTGGTTCATCAGCCTTAAGATGATCACCAGCAACTGTATTATGAACATCATCAACACTTGGCACCTTAGAAGTCTCAGTGGAGTCCTTGCTCAAATACTGTCTTCTCTTCTTTCTATAGAATTTGAGAGGCTCTTTTGATTTTGATGATTCAGCAGCTTTGGGTGAAGAAGCATGAGTCTGCTGAGCAGCTTCAGCCAATAACTCAAGATGATCCAATTGTATATCCTCCTGCTCTTCATTAGAGGCAAACACAAACTTCCTTTTCTTTTTCTGCCCAAGTTGATCTTCTAACTCCTGAACCCTCTTTTTCAACACCACAATCTCACCACCAAGTGAGGATTTGGTATCTGCAAGCTCCTTCTTTAACTTGTCAACTTCTTGAACATTCCTGTTGAGCAATTCATATACAAATGTGAGAGTAATAGGGTCCTCAGCTCCACCAGCAGATTGCTCAGTGGTAATGGGATCTTCATTGGGCCTTTCAGGAGAAACATGTATATGCTCAAAAGTAGGAGAACTTTCATCAATAGGTTCTCTAACAGGACTAGGTGTGGACAGTCTAGTAATCTCAGGTTCAAGAGGTGAAGGTACTTGGGTACCAAGAGACTGAATTGTCTCCTTGTAGAACCTAAGACCTTGATAGATCTTTGAGCGCTCGTGGATCTTTAGTAATGTTTATGTAATCACAAACACACTAATAGAAAGTCTCTAATACTTGTATTCTAAAGCGGAAATTAAACACAAGTAAGAACACAGATAACTAAGAACGATTGATCCTCTATGGATCTTTGATAAATAATAAAAACTTGTTTTTCTAAACTCTTACATCATACATAATAATGTGTTCCTTTTATAGATAAGGAACCCTAAATCGTTTCACTAGAAACCCTAAACCGTTTCACAAGAAACGTATCTTCTAAAAACTAAACAAGATAATCATAATAGTTTCCTAACAAAGCTCGTACATATCCTAACTAATAATAAAAATACGCGGATTATCTATATCAGCAGAAACAAACTACACAGAATCTCTACTTTCGCAGAAACACTTCTTCAGCAGATTCCAGCCCTTCAGCAAAATCCATCAGCAGTATTCCTCAGCAGAATTCCTACTTAGCAGAATTCCCAACAATCCTCCCCTAATCTTGAATTTGACATGGTTAAGTTCAAGATTCTTGATAGATCTTAAATACTTCAGAAAAAGAGGATTGAATTCGAACATCAACAACAAAGAATCAAACGAACCATATCTCTATGAATGGCAAAACTTGAAACTACAGGTGATAAGATCGTTGTAGCTCTTAGACTAAGTCTAACATAATTTATATCTAGGAATGATAATGTTCATAAGATCAATAACTTAGCGGAATAAGAACAATATCATAAACAAGGTTTTTCTTCATCATCATCTCTACTCTAACAAACTTACAAACCTAGGCATCCATTGTGGTAACTTGATGCCTAGAACACACTAATTAATTAACATGTTCTACCTTGATCAAGTAGAACATGTTCTCTAAACTAAAACACTAATTAAACCACTAAACCCTAGGCGTTTTCCCAATCCCTACGCCTAGGTTCCCACACACACACACCTTTGGTGTTTACATCTTTGACACACACGTTATTCTAATTCCCTGTGTTTCTTTATATACTAGAAACATTAGGGTTACAAAGGATATATTCTATAAATATAAAAGATCTTTATCTTGTTGCCGAATTCTTCCTTTGTCATCTTTAGTCCTTCATCTTTCATATGTTTTGTCTTATCAACTCAAATATAATTCCCAACAATCTTCCCCTAGTTGATAATGACAAAACCTCATAATCACGAACTTCCCCTGAAGCTAAAATATATGAAAGATATTGACTTCCCCTTAATCCATGCTTATCACCAAGGATCTTCAAGTTGCAGCTTCAATATAGATATTCTTCCCCTTTTTGTCTTATCCACTAGGGAACTCAAACTAAATGCAACTTTGATTTTTACAACCACAAACCAATATTACACTTCCAATCCAGTCTTCCAAAGTCTTGTATTACCCTCCATGAAGTACACCAAAATGCTTACTAAAAATGAATCCAAGACAGTAGAAACCTAAACCTTCAGTAGTAATAACGACTCACAGGTGTTAAAATCTTCCCCTCGAATGATGCATGTAGTGACCAAAAGAACTTGTCGAATAACTATCCACCATAGTAACAAGAAGATAAGTTCTTTATCTTGAACATGATTCACAAAAATATTCAAGAATAATAAACATCTGGTCACAATCCAAATTCCAAACGTGTGTATTCTGTCCAACCATCACAATAACCTGTTTTGGACCTTAACCAATAGCTTCAACAAGCAGCACATAAGGATTATTGACAGTAGCTTCCCCTTAAATAAGCAACTCCAATAAATCTCAAACAATCATCTTGTGTGTCTTATTGTGTGTGTCGTTTCTCCTATGTGTGAGTTACTGACTTGTCGCAAAATCATCCAAAACTATCCTTGTGTGTGTCATCCCATCCAAGTAATCTGCTCATTACATGTACTTGTAAAAACCTTAACAGCCTTGAAAACAGTCTTCTATCAATCAGCTCGACATCAACTCAGAAGTAGCAGTACTTTAAAAACAATCAGTACTTTCAAAGTATACGAGCAGTACTTTAGTCGAGCAACAGTACCTTAATTCAATGAAGCAGTACTTTGATATAAAGAGCAGTACTTTGAAGAATACTTGAGCAGTACTTTAAATATAACAGTACCTTGGAGCAGTACGTTGGACGAGCAGCAGTACTTTAGACTATCAGTACTTTGGGAAGCAGTACTTTGAAGTATTCGAGCAGTACCTTGATAACGAAATCTCATAGAAACCATGTGTAGACAAATCAACCTGTTATCCTTTTTGTCAACGTACTTGAATCAATTGCACGTGAGATCTTCAAGAGAATATTATAATCGATCCACCAATCGATCAGCACCACATTCGAATAAATAATCAAAAACGTACGAGACCATCAATATATCACCAATATTAGCTCCAACCTACTACTGACAAAACATTGACCATACGACAACCATTTATTACTCGCCCCATTAATTGACCAATCAAATTTGAACAGTTCTCCAGCGAATGTCGACAATCGAATTAAATATACCATAGTTCCACCGAGCACTTTAATGGAGTACGAGGTTTGACGAGCCCCTCATACTGAAAATTAATTCCACCGTCCGACATAAAAATTAATCAACAGTAGCAGCATCATGACAACTTCTCTAATTATATATTCGACCAATTTAATACCATAGCAGAGTACGACCAATCATCTCACGCAATAAGAAACCAATTTATAATTAAATCCACCTGCTCAAAATCAAAAGTTGTACGAGGTGGAATGTGTTGAGAATTAATTACCAACTTGCACCGTTTAATTCTTGCCTTCAAAAGATCGATACCCAAAAGAAAAATTACGATTAACCAATATTTTTCAAAGTCGATCATCATACCTGCTGCTCTTCTTCAGATCTGCTTCATCAGTCGACAATAACAACCTTGTAACATCCCCTAGATATCACGAGCCCCAGGCTCTGATACCAATTGATAAGATCGTTGTAGCTCTTAGACTAAGTCTAACATAATTTATATCTAGGAATGATAATGTTCATAAGATCAATAACTTAGCGGAATAAGAACAATATCATAAACAAGGTTTTTCTTCATCATCATCTCTACTCTAACAAACTTACAAACCTAGGCATCCATTGTGGTAACTTGATGCCTAGAACACACTAATTAATTAACATGTTCTACCTTGATCAAGTAGAACATGTTCTCTAAACTAAAACACTAATTAAACCACTAAACCCTAGGCGTTTTCCCAATCCCTACGCCTAGGTTCCCACACACACACACCTTTGGTGTTTACATCTTTGACACACACGTTATTCTAATTCCCTGTGTTTCTTTATATACTAGAAACATTAGGGTTACAAAGGATATATTCTATAAATATAAAAGATCTTTATCTTGTTGCCGAATTCTTCCTTTGTCATCTTTAGTCCTTCATCTTTCATATGTTTTGTCTTATCAACTCAAATATAATTCCCAACAACAGGTCTTTGCAGCAACAAATGACAGAGTGTACATCAAAACAATTTAGTTTCATACTATTCTCATCACATCCAGGTGTGTTAACTCCTGTGAGAGGTGAATCATTGAAAATAATGGATTTGATGTCTCTTTACCAATAGCCATTACTACTGGAGTAGCCAAATGTTTAAGTTCGAAAACTATGGTACACTGATAACCATATGATTTTTAGCAAATCATCAGCTATAAACGGATTTGAGATGTCTTTACCTGTAGCCGTTTGCTCAGGACTAGTCAATTCTTAGGTTACAACTAACCTTGGTGAATTGAATACCAAATATGGATACCAAATGTCTTTACCACAAACCATACTTTTGTGGACTAGCCAATTCTTTGATGGACACAAGTCACATCTGGTGAGTTGATAACCATCAACAGAGTGATGTACAACAAACCTGCAGAAAAGTTAGTACACAAAGATACAAGATTTTTTTTTTTTTTATTTTTTATTTTTTTTAACTAAGAGAACAAATAAATAAGAAATAAATGAAGTAAAAGAAAATAAGATACAAAAATAATACAAAATACCAGAATCAAGTAGAAGCTTTGTGTTGCAGAAGCTTGGACTTGATTAACCCAACCAGCTGTTCAGCATGAGTCTGATCATTGGCCACTGGATCAGGAGGAACTTCCAATTTTCTTCTAAGCATACGTTTCATCAGAGTAATGGACCAAGGATAATGCTGATCAGAAAACATACATACCCTAATGCCAGACTTTGTTTCAACAACATGCACATTAGGCATAGGGTAAAACCTCCAAGTATCAACCTTCCATTTGTGTGAATTCTCCCAAATTGAGTAGCCTTTTCCATTAGGAGAGTGAGAATCAAACAGAACTTGCAGATCTCCCAATAAGTACAAACCAGCACCCTGTGGTGTATGAGAGGCATAATACTCTGTGACCAGTCTATAGAGAGTATGCAAATCTTGCCTATCCACCAAGTGAAGTATTTCTTGCAAGAAAGTAAACTCCAGATAGGAATGATCTTGCCTATTGATGGTGTTAATCTGTCCATCTGTCAATGTCCATTTGACCAACACATTGTAAGAACCCTCAGGAAATGTCGCAGAAGAACCCACTTTGATAAAGGTTGTATCAGCAGCCTTGAGATCCACATGCTTAGAAGAACTCCCCTTGTGAGACTTATGTGCTCTAGAAACCTGCTTCCTAGCTAATCTCACTGATCTTCTGATGGCAATATGTCTTCTGTGTGCCATCCTTTTCTTCCTCCTTCCAGGTAATATATATCCCCATAGGACTAACATTTTCAGATGCACCAGAAGCATCTTCAGGAGGAATAGAAGATGTAGGAACAGAACCACCTGCTTCATACAACTTCTCAGTATCTTCTTTGGCCTTTCTAGCCTCAGTAGCTTCTAGTTCAACTTTCCTCACCAGATCTGCATTGTAGTTGGAAATAAATGATCCTTCTTGTTCAGCAGATTGGTTGCCTTCAGGAGTTGCCTCAGTAGAAACAGCTTGAGTGTGCAGCTGTTCTTTATCACCAGAAGATGAAGTACCAAGCTCAACTGTCTTGATCCTTTTAGCTTCTGGAGCATCCATACTTGCAGTAGGCCTCTTCAATTGAGTAGGAGGTGAGTGAATAGCCTTCATAATCTGATTATATATTTGATGCAAGTCAGATTCAGGTAAGGCCCAGACTTGCTTCTTGGTCAAAGCAGAGTTATATACAGAAGTATATTGGTGATAGACCACATTTCTCATATAATTCTTCGTTTGTGCCTCAGTCTGAGTTTTATCTCTCTTAGCTTTGGCCTTCTGTGCAGCAATAGCCTTTCTCTTTTCTGCTGCAGCTTTCTTCTTTTGTTGACCAAGAGCCACCATTTGTGCAGCAAAGTTGTCACTATCAAAATCAGCTCCCAAGATGCTTTGAGCCAAAGTAGAATTGGAAGCAGCTTGTAGAGTATAAGAATCCCATTGTTCATCAGTAAAATGAACTGATTGCTCATCCAGTTCTCTTTGCCTTTCAGGAGGCAAATTTGCAGTAAACTGAGCTGTCATCTTTTGTGCCAATGCTTGACTCTTCATCATATCCTCATACTCTTTCACCAGTCTAGCTTGCTCCTTCCTTTCTTTGTCACTCACAAGATCTGTACCAAGATCTTCATCTACCATCACTCCTTGCTCATTGCCAGAGATGTCAACACTTGGAACTTGAGTAGCAGGCTCATCAGAAGAATCATTATGAGAAATATCAACAATAGGAATTCTGTCAATATTCTCAGAAGAAACATGTTGAGTGGTAGTTTCAACATGTGTAGTAGAAACCTCAGCATCAGGATTCAAGACAAAAGATCTCCCAGCAACAAATACTTCAGGAGAAACTTCAGAAGGTGTGATATCAGCAGAAGCAACATCAATCATTGATTCATCTGCCTGAAAATGATCACCATCAACTTGTTCTTGAACAACATTCAAACTTGGCATCTTAGAATCCTTGCTCAAATACTGTCTTCCCCTCTTTCTATAGAACTTGATCTGCTCTTTTGGTTGTGATGATTCAGCAGCTTTGGGTGAAGAAGTATGAGTCTGCTGAGCAGCTTCAGCCAATATCTCAAGAGAATCCAACTGTACATCTTCTTGTTCTTCATCAGAGACATACACAAACTTCCTTTTCTTTGTCTGCCCAAGTTGAACTTCTAACTCCTGAATCTTCTTTTTCAACCTCACAATCTCCCCACCAAGTAAGGATTTGGTATCAGCAAGCTCCTTCTTCAACTTCTCAACTTCTTGAACATTCCTGTTGAGCAAATTATATAGAGAAGTGAGAGTAATAGGGTCCTCAGCTCCACCAGCAGATTGCTCAGTGGTTATGGGAACTTCATTGGGCCTTTCAGGAGAAACAGTAACATGCTCAAAATTAGGAGAGCTTTCATCAATTGGTTCTCTAATAGGGCTAGGTGTGGACAGTCTGGTAGTCTCATATTCAAGAGGTGTAGGCACTTGGGTATCAAGAGACTGAATTCTCTCCTCAACCTCAGGAACAAGCTCATCAGGAGCTTCATGAGTTGGTGTTGGACTAGGACTAGGTCTAGGTGAAACATGTAAAGATGAAGGTGTAGGTTGGTCAGGAGAAACAATTGGTGCTTCAGCAGTTGTGGAAGGACCCTCATCCCTTTCCACTGATGGATTACCATCAGCAGTAACACTTGGAAATGATGGAGTACCATCATCAGCAGCATTGGGAGATGGTGGAGCACCAGCAGCATTACCCTCATCAGCATCATCATTGCCATGTGGCAACATAGCTGGTAGCAGAGGGTGATGTGCCCCAACATAGTGAGTTTTCATTGAAGCAAACAATTTAGCACTAAGAGCTCCTATGGGATAATGGCCTCTATCTTGGGTGTTTATGTCTAAAATTATTTGAAGAAACCTAGGGTACATGAGAAACTTATGCTTTTTCTTTTGAATATTTTCAACCATATTATCAAAAATAAACTTAGAGAAATTATAAGTTAAACCCTGTGATAGACATACTATACCACAACCCAATTAGGTAGAGAATTGATCCCATCCTCCAGACTTGTTGCTGATGCACTGAAGCAATGTGTGCACCAAAAACCTCCACATGGGCAAAACTTGTTCTTGAGCCACATAACTGTATCCTTACTTTGATAACCAGCAGCTCTCAGCCCAACAAGTATCTCACCAGAGTTGGTGTGATAGACACCACCTTCATCATCCAGTTGCAATCTTGTCCTAATCAACGACTCAGTCACCACATACTCTGCTCCATCAATCATTGCAACAATCTCTGTGTCAGAACATTTTTCAGCAGATGCCCAAAATTGCTTGACCAAAGATTCATGTACCACATCTGGATAATGAGTCAGTGCATAATGAATCTTGGAACGCTTCAAGAAATCCACCATAGGTTCATACATTTCATGTCCCTTTGCTTTTCCAAGAAAAGCAACTATGTTGTGATCCTTCTTAAATTGAAGTGTCGCCATAGAAGAAAGTTTGAGAATTGGTTATGAATCGAGTAAATGGTTGAAGTTTTTAAATTGGTCGAAAAGGGAATCAGTGGATTTTGGGCAAAGATTATGCGAAGTAGGTTATAAATAGAAGTTACCAAATATGGTCAAGAATATTGGAACTAATTGTTGACCGGATCTGACGTGTCAAGTAACTCCTAATAATTTCACAATCAACGCTCCAGCAGAATCAAGGTCAATCTGCTGATATGAGAAGTCAATCAGCAGAATCACTCTTTGGTAAAAATATCTAGGGTAAGTAACCGTTACACATTACCGTCAAACCGTAACTCCGTCTATAAACTAACCCCAAATCACAATCCGCACATATCAATTAACCCCAATTTACCAAAATCAAACCCTCATTCAACCAAAATCATTCATCAACACCATGAACAACAAGCCAGAAGTAATTGATCTCACTTCTGAGTCATCATCAAAACTCAGGAGATAACATTCCCCACTCACCACCAAAACACCAAGCCTCCCAATCATCCTCACGACCTTCCCATAGAAGGTATGGTCTTACCAAAGAACAAGCCCGAAAGAGAAAATATGATGTGGGCTCATCAAGCAGACCAACCAACCCACCCAAAACTCCATCATCATCATCCACTGAGGATACTCGTCCGTTATTTCGATACCCCTATCAAGATGAACCTCGTCCTTTGAAGTCCCCCTTTCTCCCTTCATCTGAAGATGATAGTGTGGTGAATCCAAGTGATTCATCTAGGGGCTCTGACGACTCCACAGAGCGTCTAGAGCCAATCTTCAATAGATTGGTGAGAGAGGAAGAGGAGAAGGAAGCAGCAACACCAGGTGGAGAGAGTCCCCAACCTTCACAACCCCAACCTAGGCCACGCACCAAAAATCCACCACTCCCAGTGACAAGGGATGTGGTTATTGGTCTTCCTGCTCCAAGGTCTGGTGTTTCATGCCATAGAAACAAAGGAAAGGGCAAGGGTGCAGAGGTGACCGGAAAAGGAAAGGGTAAAATTAAGTAGGTGATGATGAGATGTTGCCAAGGACCAAAGATATAAAACTAGGTTCTTCAGCATCTTCATTCCTGGTCATGCATCTCCAACAGCTTTTGAAACCATGATGATAGGATCTAGAGTCTGTGTAGGTTATCTTGTATAGGAATGGTCTTTTATTTCAATTTGAAGTTGTTTGCAAGCTGTAATTTCTTTGAATGAATGAACAATTTTTCTTTTATCTTTCAATGATTATCACTTGAACTGTGCTTCAGCACTTCCATTCAGCAGAAACAATCTTTAAGCTTACTTGACCATGTCCCATTTAACCAATCTTGGTGAACTTCAACTTAAGATCAGCAACTACACATCAAGGCATTCTGCAAAACAGACACATAACAGCAAACAAACCAAACCATACAAAACTCAAAGTACATTAGTTGGTTAGTGTGTTAGCAAACATATTCTACAAAATATTACAAGATTTACAACAACAATCCTCCCCTGAGGCATATGCCTCCCCTCAAACTTAGCATTTAAGGGTTAACCATCCCAATATGGACAACTAAGTGTTGAAACCTAGGTCCATCAAAAGCCTTAGTCAATAAATCTGCCACATTATCATCTGTGTGAATCTTAACCACCTTAATCAAATGTTTTTCATATGCATCTCTTATAAAATGATGCCTGATTTCAATATGCTTAGTTCTATTATGAAAAACTGGATTTTTGACAATGCATATGGTACTTTGATTATCAATAAAGATTGTGGTGTTCATAAAATTAAACCTATAATCCAACAATTGATTTTGTATCCAAAGAACCTGTCCACAACAATTGGCAGCAGCAACATACTCTGCTTCAGTAGATGAGGTAGCAACAATAGTTTGTTTCTTGCATTGCCAAGAAATCAATCTTCTTCCAAGAAATTGGCAACCTCCAGTTGTGGATCTCCTATCCAGATTTGCACCAGCATAATCACTATCACTATATGCTTCCAACTTAAAAGGAGACTCTTTTGGGTACCAAAGACCTAAGTTGGGTTGGCCTTGGAGGTACTTGAAGATCTTTTTGACTGCATTCAAATGGGAAGTAAGTGGAGTGACCTGATGTCTAGAACAAGCACTCACAACAAATGTAATATCAGGCCTTGAAGCTGTCAAATACATCAATGACCCAATCATGGATCTATATAGGTGAACATTCACTGTAGGATCTGGTTCAAGATTGTTCTTTGGTTTTGGAGCTTCATAAGGTGTAGTGGCAGTTCTGACATTTTCCATATCAAATTTCTTCAAGATATCTTTCACATATTTATCCTGACTGATAAAAATACCATCTTGTTTCTGCTGAACTTGTAGACTCAAAAAGAAAGTAAGCTCCCCCATAGCACTCATCTGAAATTCTCCCTTCATCAATTCCTCAAACTCTCTGCACCATGCTTCTTTAGTGGAGCCAAAGATAATGTCATCCACATAAACTTGCACATGAATGATGTCTCTAGAATTCTTCTTAATGAAGAGTGTTTTGTCAATGGTACCTCTTCTGTAACCATGCTTCAGCAGAAATGCAGATAGCCTAGCATACCAAACTCTTGGTGCCTGATGTAGTCCATAGAGAGCTTTTACAACCTTGAAAACATGTTTTGGATTATCTGGGTCTTCAAAACCTTTGGGTTGAGTGACATAAACCTCCTCTTCAATTTCACCAAACAGAAAAGCACCTTTCACATCCATCTGATATACCATGAAACCCATATAAGATGCATAGGCCAAGAAGATTCTAATGGCCTCAACTCTAGCTACAGGTGCAAAAACTTCATCATAATCAATTCCTTCCTCTTGCCTGAATCCCTGTGCCACCAATCTTGCTTTGTTTTTGACCACAATACCCCTTGCATCTCTTTTATTCTTCAAAATCCATTTTGTCCCAATTGCAATCTTCCCTTCAGGTAGTGGTACCAGTATCCAAACCTTCTGATTCTGGAATTGTTGCATCTCATCCTGCATTGCTTCAATCCAGCTTGAGTCTTCAAGAGCTTGAGTAACACTTGTTGGTTCCACTTGAGAAAGAAAACAAGCAAATAGACAATGCTTAAAGTCTGTGTGATTGTCCCTTTGCTGATTTGAGACATAGGAAAGAAAAGCCACTTGACCATACTTAGAACTTTTCACAGCACTTCTAGTTCTAATAGGTGCTTGAGGATCACCAAGAATATTGGATTGGGGATGAGCAATGTTGATCCTTTTGGTAGCATTGGGGTTGACATCAATTGTGGTGTCAAGATTGTTCACAGTGGGTCCAAAATCACTGTCATAGGAGGCTGAGTTGAAGATTCCAGCTTTGGGTTGGTGATTCCCATGATCAGAAGGACTTGGAAAACGTGTATATGGCTATTCAAAGTCTGTGGACACACTAGGAGAAATGGGAGAACCTTCAGGAGAACTGTCTGCAGAATTAGTGATGTCAGGGGAAACAGGAGAACTATCAGCAGAATCCTGGTTTCCACTGACTGGTTGTACTAACTCCACACCAAGTCTTTCAGCTTCTTGATTGGCTGCATGCTCCTGCTTCTTGAGTCTAGCAAGGTCCTCTGCATAGTGTGACTCATCTTCAATCTCATCAGAAGTTTCTTTAGAGCTATCACCTGCAAAATGGTTAGGAAAAAAAGAAGGTACAACAATTGCTTGTTCATCATGCTCAGACTCACTATCTGAGTCATCATCCAGGGTACCTGCATTGTTAGTGGGAGACTCTTGAGAACCTGCAAATTGGTTAGCAACATATCTAGTATAGCCCAAGTAATCAGTTAAGTAATCCAGGTCAAAATACCAAGCATGACCTTGACCCTGAACATTAGGCTTATCTTCTAGGTATCTCAGGTTAAGGGTCTCCTCAATCTTTTTAGCATTTAAATTATATACCCTATAAGCCTTACTATGTGCTGAATAACCCACAATATACCCCTGATCAGCTTTCTCATCAAACATTCCCAGTGGATCACTAGTGTTCAAAATGGTCACTTGACATCCAAAAGGTTTGAGATAATGAATATCAGGAACTTTCCCAGTGAGAAGTTCATAAGGTGTCTTGAAATGAGGTCTAGTGATGGATACCCTGTTCAAAACATAACAAGCAGTGCTTACTGCTTCAGTCCAAAACATAGTGGGTAATTTAGAGTCTGCAAGCATGGATCTTGCTGCCTCTATTAAGGTCCTATTCTTTCTTTCAGCAACCCCGTTTTGCTGTGGGGTTCTTGGATTGCGATAGTCCCTTTTTTATCCCTTTAGACTGACAGAGGTCTATTAAAACAACATTTTTGAACTCTGTCCCATTATCACACCTAATACCTTTAACCTTTTTGTTTAGCTGGTTTTCAACAAGGGTAATGAATTCTTTTAAAATTGGAGATGTTTCATCTTTAGTTTTCAAAAAGAATACCCAACAAAACCTGCTATAGTCATCAGTGATTACCAGGCAGAAGTACTTGTGATCAATACTTCTGATTTGAGTTGGACCAAAGAGATCCAAATGCAGCAACTGAAGAGGTTCTGAGATAGTTCTCACATCCATAATAGCTTTGTATGAGGCTCTGTGTTGCTTTCCTTTGTTGCAGGCAACACAATTGTGCTCATTGGTGAAGACTTTGGAAGGAAGTCCATGAACTAGACCAAGTTTAGAAAGCTTGTTAATGGTCTTGAAATTCACATGAGCCATCCTTCTATGCCATTTTGTAGACTCATCCAGGGATGCTTTAGCCACTAAACATGTTAGGTCACCTTCAGGTTGAACATCATTCAAATTGAATGTGTATAAATTGTAACTTCTGGGAACTCTCAGCAGAATTGTTGTATCTTCTGGAAGTTTGAAGTCTTTAGAGAGCACAAGACATTCATCCTCAGAGAAGAACACTTTGTTCTTGGTGTCACAAATTTGTGATACTGAGAACAAGTTGAAATATTGTAGTTCCTTCACATAATACACATTCTCAAAGTCCAAATTAGGTGTTCTGATGCTTCCTTTCCCAGTGATTCTACCATCTCCTCCTCTAAAAGTCACATTGCCTCCTCCTTCAATGGGTACAAAATCATGCATCATCTCTATGTTTCCTGACATACTCCTGGAACAACCACTATCTACTATGCCTACTTCTTTACTTTTCAGAGGATGATCCTACAACAACAACAAAAATATACAAAATATAAGTACACATTGGAGACTCAAGTCATTACTGACTTGAGCCTGCCTTGTGGATCATAAGAGTTAGGCCATGTAGATGTATAAGATCCACCATTGTTCTTGGACCTGCTATGAAAATTAGGTCCCTTTTTAGTCCAAAAACAACCTGCTGAGGGCTTAACAGCAGTATCCCAATATCCCCTACCCACATACATTGGGTCAATAAATCCAGGCCAATTACCATTCCGAAAATATGAACTAGTTGGTCTCACATATGGTTTAGCAACACATCTTCTCCCAGCATATGGAGAATGTCTATCAGCAGAATTGCTGGTCTTATGAGTTGCTTGTGGAACATATGGTGGTATATCCTTAACATTATTCCACATTGGTCTAGGTTTATTTTGACCACCACATACACCCAATCTTTGCTCATGAAAATTACAATCCTTAATCAAATGAAATTTACTTCCACACACAAATCATTTCTTCTTTTTAGAAGATTTATTAAAAGTGAAAGATGTTCCATTACATGCAAGATTATTCAAATCACTAACATTAGCAGGATTGTTTTTGACAGAATTAAAAACATTGTTTTGCAAAGAATTAAAAGACAAGTCTTCAGAAGAAACTGTCTTGGACTTTGATTCCTCAGCAGCAACTCTAACAGACTTGTAGGGAGTCTTGGGTGTAGGTTTTGGTGAAGTCTTGGGTGAGGTCTTGGGAAGGTCTGACTTTTCACTTGAATCACAACTGGTAGTAGACCCTTGGTCAGAGGACTTGTCACTAGAAGAACAAGAGACAAAGTCAGTAGAATTAGAATCAGGGTCTGGCAAGTCACTTGACTTTTTGCCATAAAGATGGTGTGATCCATCAAAGTCTGTGGTGGTGTTGGTAGTGGGCATGAATTCTCCTCTAATAGGTCCAGGCACAGCAT
Source organism: Artemisia tridentata subsp. tridentata (assembly GCA_021014915.2). NCBI lineage: Eukaryota > Viridiplantae > Streptophyta > Magnoliopsida > Asterales > Asteraceae > Artemisia > Artemisia tridentata. The sequence continues at coordinate 160,466,094 of CP139504.1, read as the reverse complement.
GTAATTTTCCTTCTTTAACAAAATTTGCTAAGCCTGCTGGTGTAGATTTACCCATATCAAACCTAGCCTCTAAACCAACATATTTTTTAAAACCTAAACCTATACTAGAGTTTACAGGTTGACTATTATAGAGACAGTTAGATAACTTATCACCTGATATTAACCAAGTTTTATGACTAGCTACTTCCTTCTCTAGTTTCTCTTGTAGTTCTTGGTTCTCTAACACTAGTTTAGCCTTTTTCTTTTCACAACATTTTAATTCATTTGTAGTACATGTTAAATCTCTCTCTAACACCCCTATTTTTTCATCATAAGCAACCTGATTCTTTTGAAACCAAATTTTCTGTCTTTCTAAAGTTTTTAAAGCCTGTTTGTAAGCCTCAACTTCAACATAACATTCATTATATTTAGGTTTCAATTCATCATATGCCTCCTTAAGTTCATTATATCTTTCACTACAACCAAAAACACAATTATGTACCTGAGAGATGCACATAAAGGCAACTTGATCATGTTGATCCTCTATAGTACAGCTTTCCAGCAATCCACTCTGCCCAGAAGCTTCATCATTATCAGGTTCATGTGCCTTCCAGTTAACATGGTCATCCAGAGTAACCAAAGCTCCAGCTTTCCCAGCTTCCACTTGATTATGCTGATAGGTAGTATACCTAACCTCATCACCAGCCTTCCTATCCTTGCACTCTCGTTTGAAGTGACCCATCTGTCCACAAGTATAGCATTTGATCTTCATCCTGTCAAATCTAGCTGGATCTCTTCCCTGGTAACCAAACTTTCTCCCAGACTTCTTTTCAAACCTCTGGACGTTCAATGTGAGCATGGCCACCTGCCACTTCAAGTTCATCTCTTCCAAATCCAGAGGATCCACCTGGTCAAAATCCTCAAAAGCAAGTTGCTGCTGATTTTCATAGTCAGCAACAAAAGAGTGAAGTACATCTTCCAATACACTACTGGACTGTGGTTGAGAATTTGATCTGGTGATGGTGTAGGAAGATGATGCTGAGGAGCTTGGGCTTGAAGTTTGAGTCATCTTATTAGAGGTGGAGCTGACAAAAGCTGAGTAAGTAGGAGTTGATGAACGAATGAGACTTCTGACATCAGGCTCAAGAGTCTTAAGCTTATTGTAGAGATCATCAAAAGATAGCATATCCAGTCCACCTTTAGCTTTGAGTGTAATGCTCACTTGCAGCCAAGATGGAGGTAAAGATCGCAAGAACTTTGCATTGCAATCCTCATTGTCTAGCCTGGCCTTCAGCTGATTCAATTGACTCAAAATCCTATGGAACCTGTCATACCCCTTGTGGATGCCTTCTTCCTCAGAGACTTGGAATTCTTGAAACTGCTGTTTCAGCATTGATTTCCTCATTCTCTTTGACTCATCATTCCCACCAAACCTAGCCTTGATGGCCATCCAGATGTCCTTTGCATCCTGCATGTAGTGAAAGTCACCCATATGATCATCAGGTATAGCCTGAAGGAGAATAGTTCTAACTTTATTCTCTCTCTGTACAGCTAGAACCACTTCAGCAGTTTTAGGACCAAGGATGGTAATCTTGCCATCAGCATCTTCGGTGTGCCTTTTCAAACTATTTCCCTTTTTGACAATTTCCCAAAGATTCCAATCAATATTAGTGATCCAGTTCTGCATCTTCATAGCCCACAATTCATACTCTTCCTTCTTGAGATATGGGAACTTTGCATTGCTGTTGGTGAGAGTGAGTTGTTGCATAGATGTGGTGTTATGGTTGTTGTTAACTTCTGATCCATCGTCTGATCCAGGCATTGTTTTGGTTGTTTTGATTGAGAGGGTGTAAAAGAAAAGATGTTCTTAGTATCACAGAGACTCTCCCGAGGCTCTGATACCACTTGTAGAACCTTAGACCTTGATAGATCTTTGAGCGCTCGTGGATCGTTAGTAATGTCTATGTAATCACAAACACACTGATAACTAAGAACGATTGATCCTCTATGGATCTTTGATTAATACTAAGAACTTGTTTTTCTAAAACTCGTACATCATACATAATAATGTGTTCCTTTTATAGATAAGGAACCCTAAATCGTTTTACTAGAAACCCTAAACCGTTTCACAAGAAACGTATCTTCTAAAAACTAAACAAGATAATCATAATAGTTTCCTAATAAAGCTCGTACATATCCTAACTAATAATAAAATACGCGGAATATCTATATCAGCAGAAACAAACTACGCAGAATCTCTACTTCCGCAGAAACACTTCTTCAGCAGATTCCAGCCCTTCAGCAGAATCCATCAGCAGTATTCCTCAGCAGAATTCCTACTTAGCAGAATTCCCAACACTCCTCAACCTCAGGAACAAGCTCATCAGAAGCAACATGAGTTGGTGTTGGACTAGGACTAGGTGAAATAGGTAAAGGTGAAGGTGTAGGTTGGTCAGGAGAGACATTGGATGCTTCAGCAGTCATAGAAGGGCCCTTATCAATGGCAACTGATGTATTACCATCAGCAGCAACACTAGAAGATGATGGATTAACATCATTAGCAGCATTTGGAGAGGGTGGAGTACCAGCAGCATTACCCTCACCAGCATCATAATTGCCATGTGGCAACATAGCTGGTAGCAGAGAGTGATGTGCCCCAACATAATGAGTTTTCATAGAAGCAAACAATTTAGCACTAAGAGCTCCTATGGGACAATAGACTCTGTCTTGGGTTGTTATGCCTAAAATCATTTGTAAAAACCTAGGGTACATTAGAAACTTATGCTTTTTCTTCTGAATATTTTCACCCATATTATCAAAAATAAACTTAGAAAAATTATAAGTCAAACCCTGTGAAAGACATACAATACCACAACCCAATTGGGTAGAGAATTGATCCCATCCTCCAGACTTGTTGCTGATACACTGAAGTAATGTGTGCACCAAAAACCTCCACATAGGGCAAAACTTATTCTTGTGCCACATATCTGTGTCAGTACTTTGATAACCAGCAGCTCTTAACCCAGCAAGTATCTCTACAGAGTTGGTGTGATAGACACCACCTTCATCATCCAATTGCAATCTTGTCCTAATCAAAGCCTCAGTCACCACATACTCAGCTCCATCAATCGTAGCTACTATCTCTGTGTCAGAACGTTTGGCAGCAGATGCCCAAAATTGTCTAACCAACGATTCATGTATCACATTTGGAGAATGCGTTAGTGCATAATGAATCTTGGAACGCTTCAAGAAATCCACCATAGGTTCATACAGTTCATGTCCCTTTGCTTTTCCCAGAAAAGCAACTTTGTTGTGATCCTTCTTCAATTGTAGTGCCTCCATTGAAGAAATTGTGAGAAATCGGTTATGAATCAAGTGAATGGAAAATGGGTTTAAATTGATTGAAGAGGGAATCAGTTGATTTTGGGCGAAGATTATACGAAGTAGGTTATAAATAGAAGTTACCCAATCATGGTCAAAAATATCGGAACTAATTGTTGACCAGATCTGACGTGTAAAGTAACTCTAACAAATTTCAAAATTAACGCTTCAGCCGAAATGACGGTCAATCTGCTGATGGAAAGTCAATCAGCAGAATCAACTCAAGTGAAAAAATATCTTCAGTAAATATCTTGAGTTTTACTGTGCCACCCAACTCGCATTAATTACCATCAACCCTTGACTCCGCCTATAAAATCATCCCTAATCTCAATTCACACATATCAATTACCCCCAATTAACATCAAAACCCTAATTTCACAATAATACCATAATTATCAGTAACAAACATGTCTTCCATACCAGAAATCATCATTCTAACCTCCTCCTCCTCCTCATCATCATCATCATCCAGTGATGGTTGGAGCACTTACTTTCCACCCAGTGCTCAACCATGGACACTCCGATTAACCAAGGAACAAGCAAGTAAGAAGAAACACAATGTGGGGGAACCAAGCAAGGCCCCCATTCCTGCTGAGTCTGATTCTTCTACTGATTCACGTCCCTTGTTCCCTTACCCAGTAACACAACAAGAGTTTGTCTCTTCTTTTCTTTGTACCTCTAATGAGGAATCTTCTGAGGATGAAGATGAAGATCTCACATTTATCCCTCCTTCCACACCAAAGAGATCCCAACCAAGGCCACGGAAGTCTAACCCTTCACTTCCAAAATCACGGGAAGTGGTGATTGGTCTTCCTGCTCCAGGATCTGGTGCTACATACCATGGAAGCAGGAGAAAGGGCAAGGGAAAAGGGAAGATGGAGCAGAAGGTGATGTGATGTTACCAGGGACCAAAGACATAAAACTAGGTTCTTGAGCATCATCATCGTTTTCATCAATCCATCCTTTCCATTTACATCTTCAGCTTCTTCATCGTACTGGTCATGCATATCCACCAGCTTTTGTAATAGATGATAGGAGCTAGAATATGTTTGGTAGATTTTGTATAGGGATGGTCTTGTATTTCATTTGAATTTGATTGTAAGCTATAAATTATTTCTTGAATGAATGAACAAGACTTCTTTTATATCTCATTGAGTAGCACTTTTATATTACTTCAGTATTTCTTTGTAGTAGAAATAATTATCTTCACTTGTACCAGTGATTATGACTTGTGCTTCTCTTCAGTAGAAACAGACTTTAAGCTTTCATGACCATGTTCCCAATTAACCAATCTTGTGAACTTCAACATAAAATCAGCAACTGCACATAAAGACATTCCGCAAAACAGACACAAAGTAGCAAACAAACCAAACCAAAACATACAAAACTTAAAGAACATTAGCTGATTAGTGTTAGCAAACAAGAAAATAAACAATAATCTGCAAACTTTACAAGTTTTACAACTACTATCCTCCCCTGAGGCATATGCCTCCCCTGAGGCTTATGCCTCCCCTCAAACTTTGCAGTTAAGGGTTAAGCATACCAATATGGACAACTAAGTGTTGAAACCTAGGTCCATCAAACGCTTTAGTCAATAATTCTGCCACATTATCATCTGTGTGAATCTTAATCACCTTTATCAAATGTTTTTCATATGCATCTCTTATAAAATGGTGCCTGATCTCAATATGCTTAGTTCTATTATGAAAAACTGGATTTTTAACTATGCATATGGTACTTTGATTATCAATAAAGATTGTGGTGTTCATGAAATTAAACCCATAATCCAAAAATTAATTTTGTATCCAAAGTACCTGACCACAACAATTGGCAGCAACAACATACTCTGCTTCAGTAGATGAGGTAGCAACAATAGTTTGTTTCTTGCATTGCCAAGAAATCAATCTTCTTCCAAGAAATTGGCAACCTCCAGTTGTGGATCTCCTATCCAGATTTGCACCAGCATAATCACTATCACTATATGCTTCCAACTTAAACGGAGACTCTTTTGGGTACGAAAGACCTAACTTGGATTGGCCTTTGAGGTACTTGAAGATCTTTTTGACTGCATTCAAATGGGAAGTAAGTGGAGTGACCTGATGTCTAGAACAAGCACTCACAGCAAATGTAATGTCAAGCCTTGAAACTGTCAAATACATCAATGAACTAATCATGGATCTGTATAGGTGAACATTCACAGCAGGATCTGGTTCAAGATTGTTCTTTGGTTTAGGAGCTTCATAAGGTGTAGTGGCAGTTCTGACATTTTCCATATCAAACTTCTTCAAAATGTCTCTCACAAATTTATCCTGACTGATAAATATACCATCAGGTTTCTGCTTAACTTGTAGACCCAAAAAGAAAGTAAGCTCCCCCATAGCACTCATCTGAAACTCTCCCTTCATCAATTCCTCAAACTCCCTGCACCAAGCTTCTTTAGTGGAGCCAAAGATAATGTCATCCACATAAACTTGCACAAGAATGATGTCTCTGGAATTCTTCTTTATGAAGAGTGTTTTGTCAATGGCACCCCTTCTGTAACCATGCTTCAGCAGAAATGCAGAAAGCCTAGCATACCAAGCTCTTGGTGCCTGATGTAGTCCATAGAGAGCTTTTACAACCTTGTAAACATGCTTTGGATTATCTGGGTCTTCAAAACCTTTGGGTTGAGTGACATATACCTTCTCATCAATTTCACCATACAGAAAAGCACCTTTCACATCCATCTGAAATACCATGAAACCCATATAAGATGCATAGGCCAAGAAGATTCTAATGGCCTCAACTCTAGCTATAGGTGCAAAAACTTCATCATAATCAATTCCTTCCTCTTGTCTGAACCCCTGAGCCACCAATCTTGCTTTATTTTTGACCACAATACCCCTTTCATCTCTTTTATTCTTCAAAATCCATTTTGTCCCAATTGCAATCTTCCCATCAGGTAGTGGTACCAGTATCCAAACCTGCTGATTCTTGAATTGTTGCATCTCATCTTGCATTGCTTCAAGCCAGCTTGAGTTTTCAAGAGCTTGAGTAACACTGATTGGTTCCACTTGAGAAAGAAAATAAGCAAACAGACAATGCTTAAAATCTGTGTGATTGTCCCTTTGCTGATTTGAGACATAGGAAAGAAAAGCAACTTGACCATACTTAGAACCGTTCACAGTACTTCTAGTTCTAACAGGTACTTGAGGATCACCAAGAATATTGGATTGAGGATGAGCAATGTTGATCCTTTTTGTAGCAGTGGGGTTGACATCAATTGTGGTGTCAAGATTGTTCACAGTTGGTCCAAAATCACTGTCATAGGAAGATGAGGTGAAGATGCCAGCTTTGGGTTGGTGATTACCAAGGTCTGAAGGACTTGGAAATCGTGTATATGGTTCTTCGAAGTCTGTGGACACACTAGTAGACATGGGAGTATGTGCAATAGGACTGTCAGCAGATTTAAGGATGTCAGGAGAAACAGGAGAACTGTCAGGAGAACTGTCAGCAGAATCCTGGTTTCCACTGACTGCTTGTGTTGAGTGTCTGAGTAGTTCCTCAGCATCTCTTGCAAACTCCACACCAAGCCTATCAGCTTCTTGATTGGCTGCATGCTCTTGCTTCTTGAGTCTAGCAAGGTCCTCTGCATAGTGTGACTCATCTTCATGCTCATCAAAAGTTCCTTGATCACCTGTAAACTGGTTAGGAGCAAAAGAAGGTACAACAATGGTTTGTTCATCATGCTCAGACTCACTATCTGAGTCATCATCCAGGGTACCTGCATTGTTAGTGGGAGACTCTTGAGAACCTGCATATTGGTTAGCAACATATCTAGTATAGCCCAAGTAATCAGTTAAGTAATCCAGGTCAAAATACCAAGCATGACCTTGACCCTGAACATTGGGCTTGTCTTCTAGGTATCTCAGGTTAAGGGTCTCCTCAATCTTTTTAGCATTTAAATTATATACCCTATAAGCCTTACTATGAGCTGAATATCCCACAATATACCCCTCATCAGCTTTCTCATCAAACTTTCCCAGTGGATCACTAGTGTTCAAAATGGTCACTTGACATCCAAAAGGTTTGAGATAATGAATATCAGGAACTTTCCCAGTGAGAGGTTCATAAGGTGTCTTGAAATGAGGTCTAGTGATGGATACCCTGTTCAAAACATAACAAGCAGTGCTTACTGCTTCAGTCCAGAACATAGTGGGTAATTTAGAGTCTGCAAGCATGGATCTTGCTGCCTCTATTAAGGTCCTATTCTTTCTTTCAGCAACCCCATTTTGTTGTGGGGTTCTTGGATTGCTATAGTCCCTTTTTATCCCTTTAGACTGACAAAGTGCTATTAAAACAATATTTTTGAACTCTGTCCCATTATCACACCTAATACCTTTAACCTTTTTGTTTAGCTGGTTTTCAACAAGGGTAATGAATTCTTTTAAAATTGGAGATGTTTCATCTTTAGTTTTCAAAAAGAATACCCAACAAAACCTGCTATAGTCATCAGTGATTACCAGGCAGAAGTACTTATGATCAATACTTCTGATTTGAGTTGGACCAAAGAGATCCATATGCAGCAACTGAAGAGGTACTGAGATAGTGCTCACAGCTGTAACGGCTTTGTATGAGGCTCGGTGTTGCTTTCCTTTGTTGCAGGCAACACAATTGTGCTCATTGGTGAAGACTTTGGAAGGAAGCCCATGAACTAGACCAAGTTTAGAAAGCTTGTTAATGGTCTTGAAATTCACATGAGCCATCCTTCTATGCCATTTTGTAGACTCATCCAGGGATGCTTTAGCCACCAAGCATGTTAGGTCAGCTTCAGGTTGGACATCATTCAAATTGAATGTGTATAAATTGTAGCTTCTGGGACTCTCAGCAGAATTGTTGTATCTTCTGGAAGTTTGAAGTCTTTAGAGAGCACAAGACATTCATCCTCAGAGAAGAATACTTTGTTCTTGGTGTCACAAATTTGTGATACTGAGAACAAGTTGAAATGTTGCAGTTCCTTCACATAATACACATTCTCAAAGTCTAAATAAGGTGTTCTGATGGTTCCTTTCCCAGTGATTCTACCATCTCCTCCACCAAAAGTCACATTGCCTCCTCCTTTAATGGGTACAAAATCATGCATCATCTCTATGTTTCCTGACATACTCCTGGAACAACCACTATCTACTATGCCTACTTCTTTACTTTTCAGAGGATGATCCTACAACAACAACAAAAATATATACAAAATATAAGTACACTTTGGAGACTCAAGTCATTACTGACTTGAGCCTGCCTTGTGGATCATAAGATGTAGGCCATGTAGATGTATAAGATCCACCATTGTTCTTGGGCCTTCTTTGAAAATAGGGTCCCTTTTTAGTCCAAGAACAATCTGCTGAGGGCTTCACAGCAGTATCCCAATATCTACTACCCACATACATTGGGTCAATAAATCCAGGCCAATAACCATTCTGAAAATATGAACTAGTTGGTCTCACATATGGTCTAGCAACAGATCTTCTCCAAGTAGATGGAAAATATCTATCAGCAGAATTGCTGGTCTTATGAGTTTCTTGTGGAATATATGGTGGTATGTCATTAACATTTTTCCACATTGGTCTAGGTTTATTTTGACCTGCACATACACCCATTCTTTGCTCATGAAAATTACAATCCTTAATCAAATGAAATTTACTTCCACAAACAAAACATTTCTTCTTTTTAGAAGATTTATTAAAAGTGAAAGATGTTCCATTACATGCAAAATTATTCAAACCACTAACATTAACAGAATTGTTTTTGACAGAATTAAAAACATTGTTTTGCAAAGAATTAAATGACAAGTCTTCAGAGGAAACTGTCTTGGAATGTGATTCCTCAGCAGAAACTCTAACAGACTTGTAGGGAGTCTTGGGTGTAGGCTTGGGTGAGGTCTTGGGAAGGTCTGACTTTTCACTTGAATCACAACTGGTATAGGTAGTAGACCCTTGGTCAGTGGACTTGTCACTGTCAGAACAAGAGACAAAGTCAGTAGAATTAGAATCAGGGTCTGGCAAGTCACTTGACTTTTTGCCATAAAGATGGTGTGATCCATCAAAGTGTGTGGTGTTGGTAGTGGGCATGTGTTCTCCTCTAATAGGTCCAGGTACAGCATGTAATTTTCCTTCTTTAACATAATTTGCTAGGCCTGCTGATGTAGATTTACCCAGATCATTCCTAGCTTCTAAACCAACATATTTTTTAAAACCTAAACCTATACTAGAGTTTATAGCTTGAGTACCATAGAGACAGCTAGCTAACTTATCACCTGACATTAACCAAGTTTTATGATTAGCTACTTCCTTCTCTAGTTTCTCTTTCAGCACTTGGTTTTCTGAATCTACATTAGCTTTTTCTTTCTCAGTACGCTTTAAATCAATTCTAGTACATTCTAAATCACTTTCTAACACCCTTATCTTTTCATCATAAGCAAGCTGATTCTTTTGAAACCAAATTTTTTGTCTTTCTAAAGTTTTTAAAGCCTGTTTGTAAGCCTCAACTTCTACATAACATTCATTATATTTAGGTTTCAATTCATCATAAGCCTCCTTAAGTTCATTATATCTTTCACTACAACCAAAAACACAATTATGTACCTGAGAGATGCCCATAAAGGCAACTCAACTCAGAACCAGAAGCTTCATCATTATCAGGCTCATGCGCCTTCCAGTTGACATGATCATCCAGAGTGACCAAAGCTTTGGAAGATCCATCTTTCACTTGATTCTGCTGATAGGTAGAATACCTAACCTCATCACCAGTCTTCCTATCCTTGCACTCTCTTGAGAAGTGACCCATCTGACCACATGTATAGCATTTGATCTTCCTCCTGTCAAATCTAGCTGGATCTCTTCCCTGGAAACCAAACTTTCTCCCTGACTTATTTTCAAACCTTTTGATGTTCAGAGTGAGCATGGCCACCTGCCACTTCAAGTTCATCTCTTCCAAATCCAGAGGATCCACCTGTTCAAAATCCTCAAAAGCAAGTTGCTGCTGATTTTCATAATCAGCAACAAAAGAGTGAAGTACATCTTCCAATACACCACTGGACTGTGGTTGAGAATTTGATCTGGTGATGGTGTAGGAAGATGATGCTGAGGAGCTTGGGCTTGAAGCTTGAGTCATCTTATTGGAGGTGGTGCTAACAAAAGCTGAGTAAGTGGGAGGGGATGAACGAATGGGACTTCTGACATCGGGCTCAAGAGTTTTAAGCTTGTTGTAGAGATCATCAAAAGAGAGCATATCCAGTCCACCTTTAGCTTTGAGTGCAATGCTCACTTGCAGCCAAGATGGAGGTAAAGATCGCAAGAACTTTGCATTGCAATCCTCATTGTCTGGCCTGGCCTTCAGCTGATTCAATTGACTCAAAATCCTATGGAACCTGTCATACCCCTTGTGGATACCTTCTTCCTCAGAGACTTGGAATTCTTGAAACTGCTATTTCAACATTGATTTCCTCATCCTCTTTGACTCATCGTTCCCACCAAACCTAGCCTTGATGGCCATCCAGATGTCCTTTGCATCCTCCATGTAGTGAAAGTCACCAATGTGATTATCTGGAATAGCCTGAAGGAGAATAGTTCTAACTTTATTCTCTCTCTGTACAGCAAGAATCTCTTCAGCAGTTTTAGGATCAACAATGGTAACTCTACCATCAGCATCTTTGATGTGCTTCTTCAAACTATTTCCCTTTTTGACAATTTCCCAAAGATTTCAATCAATATTAGTGATCCAGTTCTGCATCTTCATAGCCCACAATTCATACTCTTCCTTCTTGAGGTATGGGAACTTTGCACTGCTGTTGGTGAGAGTGAGTTGTTGCATAGATGTGGTGTTTTGGTTGTTGTTAACTTCTGATCCATCGTCTGATCCAGGCATTGTTTTGGTTGTTTTGTTTGAGAGGGTGTAAAAGAAAAGATGTTCTTAGTATCACAGAGACTCTCCCGAGGCTCTGATACCACTTGTTGAACCTAAGACCTTGATAGATCTTTGAGCGCTCGTGAATCGTTAGTTATGTCTATGTAATCACAAACACACTAGTAGAAAGGCTCTATTACTTGTATTCTAAAGCGGAAATCAAACACAAGTATAAACACAAATAACTAAGAACGCTTTGATCCTCTATGGATCTTTTATTAAAAACTAAAACTTGTTTTTCAAAACTCGTACATAATACATAATAATGTGTTCCTTTTATAGACCAGGAACCCTAAACCGTTTCACAAGAAACGTATATTCTAATAACTAATAGAATATATGCATTATAATTTCCTAATAAAACTCATGCATATCCTAACTAATAACAAAATACGCGGAAACACTTCTTCAGCAGAAACATAATACGTAGAATCTCTACTTCCGCAAAAACACTTCTTCAGCAGATTCCAGCTCTTCAGCAGAATCCATCAGCAGTATTTTTCAGCAGAATTCTTACTTAGCAGAATTCCCAACAATATACTACCAAAAACTGAAGAAAATAACAACATTCATCAGGTGATATACCACCAAAAATCGAAGAAAACCACTACCACTTTTCATCATCACAGATGTTATACTACAAAAAATCGAATAAAATAACTACAACTATTTTATCACAGGTGATATACTAACAAAATCTGAAGAAAATCACAACATTCATCAAATTATTATAACAATCCCTCGATAAACATATAAAATCAACAAAAACTATAAAATCATAATAAATATCTTATAAATCTCAAATAAGTACATAATCATCACATGCATCACAGTATAACATCAAAAATTAACAAAAAATACACAAATTTTTTCATAAGTAGCAATAACATTCATAAATAAGTACAAAATTACTAGAGATACTAATAAAACAACTAAATAATTAGTCGGAAGCATCGTACCTTCATCTCGAGACTCAGTAGGTTCATTTTGAACCGGTTTTTTTTTATTTTATTTTTTATTTTTTTGTGGATCTGCTTGTGCACTCGATGATCCTTCAATTTTTATTTATTATTATTATTATTATTATTATTATTATTATTATTATTATTATTATTTATTTTTTTAACGGTTAAAAAACGGTTTGTTTTAAATTTTTATGCTATTTTTTTTATTTCGGTTAGAGAGAGAAAGTGAGATTTGTTGATAGGGAATTTGTGCAAAGTGAGAGATGTGGGGGTGGGGTTGAGTGGGGTAAGTTTGCTGAATTGGCAAAAGTGGTGCCTCTGTGTTTTTTAATTTTTATTCTTAAATTTTGTAACTTTGATCCGATAGTCAGATCTTGTCCCGTGGTAAGCAGGTTTTTTTGAGTTTCTAAAATAAATCGACTCATCTAGATTTATATATCTCGTGAATAAGAACAAAAAATAAGACAACACTAAAGCTATCTCGGACATTAATTATATAATTATATATAGCTGTATCATTTTCGGATATTCTATATTTATATTACTAGGCGTAAGAAAAACATGGCGCTTATTTTAACAAAAGGAGGTATACTTTCGGTTAATTGTGTTGTTTCAAAATTGAGACGAGGCCGGATTTGTCTCCATTGTTGTCCTTTCAACTATAAGCTAATTTGTTTTTTCTTTCCCAAGAAAAATGTTTTAGATTCTTATGTTTTTGTTTTTCTAGAAAATGCAGCATTTTGTATGTTGTAATCTTTGGTATCAGAAAATGAAGCGAAAATTACTGTACTACCCCTGCCACAACAGTTCTGTCTTGCAGTGCCTAACCTTTTTCTACCTTTACAAATCTACCCAAGGATCTCGTGTAAATATATATCCGACATTACCCGACATTACGTGTCTCTTTCTTATTGGACGAAGAGCAAAAAAAAAAACAAAAAAAAAAAAAAAAAAAAAAAAAAAAAAAAACCCCAAGATGATGTCGCGTATGGATGTACACGACATGGGTTGACATACACGACATTGACATTTACATTTCAATGAAAAATAAAAAAGTTACAAAAAGCACCCTTAACTTTTTGATATTTATAACTTTTTTATATAATAAATTTTATTCATCAAATAATTAGCAAATATCTAGCGAATTTATTAATGAAAAAAATATCGTTGCGAAGAGCTCTAAATTGCGAACAAAACAAACACAATATTGATATGCTTTTGACGTACATATAATTTTATAAAAAATGTTGAAGTTTGATATATATATATATATATATATATATATATATATATATATATATATATATATATATATATATATATATATATATATATATCGCGTATGGATGTACACGACATGGGTTGACATACATGACATTGACATTTACATTTCAATGAAAAATAAAAAAGTTACAAAAAGCACCATTAACTTTTTGATATTTACAACTTTTTTATATAATAAACTTTATTCGGCAAATAATTAGCAAATATCTAGCGAATTCATTAATGAAAAAAATATCGTTGCGAAGAGCTTTAAATTTTGAACAAAACAAACCCAATATTGATATGCTTTTGACGTACATATGATTTTATAAAAAATGTTGAAGTTTGATATATATATATATATATATATATAGTGGGACTTTCTTTTCAGAACCACCTTATCTGCGAGAACTGACAGAACCACCAAAAACATACATGCACGCCTTCAATAATTGTATTTTTGCACATATGTTCGAAAAACAACATATATGTTTTTAAAAAAATACGGTTGTTCTAAGGAATTTGATAAGAAATTGGAAATACAAAATTTTTCCTTGAAGGTGTGCATGTATGTTCTTATAAGGCGTGCAACGACAATATTGCGGCCGTGTGTAAGGTTTTTGTGAAAAAATAGGATGAGTTCATGATGATATTGAAGAACATAGGTGGATACTTACGATTATTGATGATTTGCGTGTATTTTTATTTTATTTTAAAAGGCGTGCATGTATGTTTTTGGTGGTTCTGTCAGTTCTCGCAGATAAGGTGATTCTGAAAAGAAAGTCCCCCTATATATATATATATATATATATATATATATATATATATATATATATATATATAATATATATATATATATATATATATATATATATATATATATATATATATATAAAACTTTCATAACACACTCTTAAACCACAGGGTCCAAAGACGTACAGTTCTATGAAATAGGAATATCGTTTGAAAATAAAAACGTAAACATTTATAAATTAAAAACGGTATCCTTTTATTCATAAAACAAAAAATGCCAACTTTTTCTATATAAAACGTAAACGTACGAAATAAAAAGTTTATGAATGTTTACGTTTTTATTTCGTATGTTGAAACCGAGGGCTAGTCGTGTCTAGTTTTATAAAAAGTTTATGAATGTTTACGTTTTTATTTCGTACGTTTACGCTTTATATTTTCTATGTAATATTGTTAATTTATGAATAAATTTTTTAGTTTTATATAAAAAAAAAGTTGGCACTTTTAGTTTTTTGAACAAAAGGATACCGGTTTTAGTTTATGAATTTTACGTTTTTATTTTCAAACGATATTCCTATTTTATAGAATTGTACGTCTTTGGCCCCTGTGGTTTAAGAGTGTATTCTGATTTTTTTTTAATATATACTAGACTTCAAAGCCCGCCCGATGGGCGGGCATGACTTGTAATTATAATTTGGATGGTTTTAGTTATTCAAAATTTTTTTTAAGGACATTTTTTTTATTGTATTTTTTAATATCATAATTATAAGATGCTAGATGGTGTCAGTTAGTGGGAAATTATTTTTAAGGACGGGTAATTTTTTTATTTTCTTATGGTATTAGTTTACTTGTGAATTGTTTTTTTACAAAGTTATGACTTATAAGCCCTCCCGGGAATATAAGCCTGCCCGAGGCGGTAATGACTTGTGATAATTATTTGAGTGTATTACTTTTCGAATATTAAGATATATGTATACGAAGGTATTAGTTATTGGTAAATAATATATAAGGAAATTATTGTGGATCATTAATTATTGAATTGTTGCTATGAAATTAAATTTATTTTTAAGGAATGTATATGTTTTTTTTCTTTTTTTTTTTTTTTTTTTTTTTTTTTTTTTTTTTGGAAGGTATTAGTTAACGGATTTCATTTAATGCAATGTTCACCCGTATGACTCGTTTAACGCCCAAAAAATGCTAGTGGTCTTTAAACCATTAAAAGCCTCTTAAAGTGCTATCTATAGGTTCCGATTTCGACCCATTTACTTATGATTGGGTCAATTCTGGTTATATCTTATTTCTAACAGGTTTTAGTATGCGATAGTAGTGCCACTTTAATGCCAAGTAAGCCAAATTTTAAAAGGTGGTCAGCAAGGTCAATGACTCAGAATTACCGCCACACCATCATTTTGACTAACTAAAAAATTTGTTAGTTGGTTATCGTAAAGTAAAATTTAAGGATGTATTTTACTCTTTTCTTGTCGAATTAAAGTTACCCGAAAAAGAAAAATAATAGAACTCTGGTTACCATGAAGTTTGTGAGGTAGTTAAAGGCGACCAAAAGATCATATTCTGAATATCGTCATTGTTACTCTTGTTTTCTTATTTATTTATTGGGCGGAAATAAATTTCGTGATCATATGATCATGTTCTGAACATAAGGCGAAATATATAAAAACACTATATAGTCCACGTAAACACCCTTTGTTCATAAACTTTTATTCAAAAGGCGGAATTGATGTTAAAGTTTTGGGGGATTAAAGTTATTATAATTTAAAATATATCATTTAATTATGTTATACAATTTTTTGAAGTCTATGCCACGAAAATTTAAATTCTATACATATAGACATTGTTGGATCGATATACTCTGACCAAACTAACTTGTAGCTTGTCTACGGTTTAACAACTTTGAATGAATTCAAAACTATTAATAATGAAACACTGATATACTTTGCTAAGTATGCGGAATCTACTTCAACAAAGCTAAGAAGAACAACTTCGAATATTATTAAAACCTTGAACCTGCTTTCTTACACAGATTCACTAACAAACTCTAATCACTAATACTTCTAATAATCGACTAATACTTTTCTCTAAAATCGTATATCTCTAATGCCAACCTAGGGATCCTTTTATAGGTACAAGGAAAACCCTAGTCGGTTTACAATACTGGAACGACAAGTAATTCTAATTATAACTCTCATCTAATACGAACATTCTAGAATTACACATTAGTCCTTAAACTATTTGCATAGCAGTCCTTCAACGAGCAGCAGTACTTTAGTCGAACAGCAGTACTTTGACTTGAGTAGCAATACTTTGACTTTCAGCAGTACTTTGATATTTCATAGCCCAACAATCCTCCCCTAACTTGAATTCTACTAGCTTGATTTCAAGTTCCTTTGTATTTCTTTAACTTCAATACTTTATCTTCAAGGAAAGGTTGTTTCTTTGAAATCTGTCTCGTTGTTGTTTTGTCATCATCAATGCAATTAGTATCTTCAATCTTTATCAGCAACAATTCTTTTCAGCATCATATCTTTTCAGCAACACAGCATCATATTGACAATAGGTACATCAGATCTTAAAAGTTCCATACTATTCTCATCACTTCCAGGTGTGTTAACTCCTGTGAGAGGTGAATCATTGAAAAATTTAATGGATTTTGATGTCTCTTTACCAAAGCCATTAACTCTGGAGTAGCCAATGTTTAGATTTAGGAAAAACCATGGTACATTGATAACCATATGATTTTTAGCAAATCATCAGCTATCAACGGATTTGAGTAGTCTTTACCAAATAGCCGTTTGCTTTTGGACTAGCTAGTTCTTTTAGTACAATCACTACCATGGTGAACTAATTACCATATAATGGTTTTCCACAGCCTTTACCACAAAGCCATTATCTTGTGGGCTAGCCAACTCTTCACTAATATAGATATGGTGAGTTGAAAACCATACAATTTTTTAGTAAATTGTCAACTAAAAACGGATTTGACAATCACATCAGAGCCGTACCCTCATGATGAGTCAAACTCTTTCTTGTTTATTAAACATGGTGAGTTGATTACCATTTGTTGTGTAGTACAAGTACTAACACCATGCTGTTGCTTCCAAAACCATTTGTTGCTGTTTAATCTTTGTGCTTCAAAATGTTTTTGCACTTATCAAAAATTACTGATTTTATCAAAAAGACTTTACTGGTTTTATGCTGCAAGCAGTACTTTGAGAAAGTACTGTCTGACTAGCAGTACTTTGAAGAAAGTACTTATTTTTTCAAAAGATTTATATAATAATTAAACCATACCAGTAGTTATGCATTAATCTTCAGATTCAGTTGTCCACTTGATAAACAATTTTATGACCATCAATGCTACTTCATCTTCTTGTTCCACTTCCATGCCATGCTCTAGCATCCTGATCATCAGATCTCTTGTGAGTGGATATCTCTGTTCTGCTAGCATATGAATCATAGTGCCATCTTCTAACTCTAAAATATGTATTCCAACTGATTCAAAGAATCTCCATCTGTTAATCTCCCAATTGTCTTGATTTTCCCACAAAGTACTGTCCTTTGTTTCCTCTGTCTCCCAGATTGTTGTGAGATCTCCTAACAATACCAAACCTACTCCTTGTGGTGGAATATGCTCAAAATAAGTTTGTACTTGGAGATATAACTGAAGCATATCATCTCTATCAATCAGATGTAATATATCCCACAATGAATTGAATACTCTAAAACTTCCATCTTGTCTATGAAAGATCAGATAATTTCCTTCTTGTGATTCTACAACTGAAAAAGTAGATATCTTGGACTTCTTATCAGCATCTTCTTTCAATTTTGGATTTTCAAAGTCAACAACTCTAAGATAATTCCTGAGCTCATCAACTGTGTCTGTTCTTAATTCAACTGCTTCCTTGAACTTCTTTGATGGCTGTTCATCAGTTGTTCTTTTCCTCTTTGAGCTTCTTGTAACAGCTCTTTCCTTTCTTTTATCTTCAAGCTCCTTATCTTCAAAAGAAATAATGCTTGCAAGATCTTTTTGAATAGCTTCTCTAACAGCATCATACAGATCCTTCATCTCTGTATATGTCAATCTGACTAAACCTGTATATCCTCGACCTTTCAAATAAGCCATCATATCATTCCTTTCTCTAGCTTTACTAATTGGCCTTTGTGATTGAACAGTCTTCCTTGATTCTTCAGCATCTATCTGAGCTTGCAATAGTCTAGCTGCTTCCTCACCTTTGGCAATCTGAATCTCTCTTAATTGTGCCAAAGTCATCATCTTCTTCTTCTTTTCTACCAAGATCCCTTTACCTTTATCTTTTGGATCTATTTCCTGAGATGGTTGAGAAGAAGTATGATGTTGTTGTTCAACCTCATGAATACTAATGCCTCTTTGACTTGACATATTAAGCATAATGTCAGCAATTGTTTCATCATCACTGTTAGTATGAGCTATAACATCTTCTTCCTGAGCTGGTTTAGAAGGGCCAACTTCCTCTTGAACTTGTCTTGAAGGACCAATATCTTCTTCAAAATCCAAAGTTCTAGGTGTAATAGTAAATTGCCTCTCAGTACCTTGTTGAGCAGTACTTTCAGCTTCAGCTCCTTCCAAATTTATTTCCTCAGTATCACCACTTCTTACTTCAACAGTAGCTTCTTCCAAATTGATTTGCTCTGTTTCATCACTCTTCCTCTCAGCAGTATGTTGAGGAATATGTTCAGGTGGTGTCATCTGAGTGTCATCCATAAATCCAACATCTTGTTCAAAACCAGCATCTTGTTCAAAACCAGCATCTTCATTCAAATTCTCTAAATTCCTCCCCAATTGGAATGAAGATTGCTTCTTAGACTTTTTCTTCTTTGACTGAGAATACTTTTTAGGTTTCTGACCACTCTGCTTCTGAGACTTTACCCATAATCTATGGTGTTGAACTAGTGGCCAAACAAACTTCTTCAATCTTTGAAACTTAGTCTTTAACTTGACTATCTTAGCAGCTTGAGCCTCACTCTCCTTTTTCAGCCTCTTTAACTCCCTTGTTAAAGCATAATTATCCAACTCTGTCTCTTCTTCTTCAAATTGCTTAGACATATTTGTGGAAGAATAATCAGTAGGAGATAGTGGTTGATTCATACCTTGATCTGACTCCTCATGAGTAGGAATGTCCATAGGAGCAGTATCTTCCCTAGTAACAGAATGTGGAGAAGCAGTATGTTGAAGCAGTACTTTGCTGAGTCAGTACTTTAAGAAACAAAGCAGTACGTTCCATCTTCTTATCCACAATCAACACTCCAAACTAAAACCAAGAACTTGTAAATGGTTCATGCTTAAGTTCTAACTAATAGCTTATGTTGCCTCCCCTCAAATACAACATATAGGCTAAACTAAATTACTAAAAACCAATACTTTCATTAAGAACTAAAAGAAAGTATACTAACTAATACTAAAGCCTCCCCTCAAATGTAGCCTAGTAGTTAATCATCCCAATGCTCACAACTAAGTGGTTGAATCTTGAAACATCAAATCCCTTAGTGAGTAGATCAGCTACATTATCATCTGTGTGAACCTTGACCACATTTATAAGCCTGTGCTCATAACAATCCCGAATGAAGTGATGCCTAATCTGAATATGCTTGGTCTTGGAGTGATAAACTGGATTCTTTACAATGCAGATGGTACTCTCATTATCAATATTGATAGGAGTATTTTTGAAATTGAATCCATAATCCAAGAGTTGATTTTGCATCCACAAAACTTGTCCACAACAGCTTGCAGCAGCAACATATTCTGCTTCAGTAGAGGAGGTTGCAGCAATTGTTTGCTTTTTACATTGCCAGGAGACTAATCTTCTTCCAAGATATTGACATCCTCCTGAGGTTGATCTTCTATCATAGTTATCTCCTGCATAGTCACTATCTGAAAAAGCTTCCAAGTGAAAAGGTGACTCCTTAGGATACCATAATCCTAACTTTGGTTGATGCTTGAGATATCGAAAAATCCTCTTGACTGCATACATATGAGAAACCTTGGGTGTAACCTGATATCTTGCACACAAGCAAACAGCAAACATGATGTCAGGTCTTGATGCAGTTAAGTACATAAGACAACCAATCATAGATCTATAGAGCTTGACTTCCACAGCTTGTCCATCTTCATCCTTGCCTAAGGGTTTATGGTTATCAATGGGTGTGGTGGCAGGCCTGAGATTAGGAAGGTCAAATCTTTTAAGTATGTCTGCAACATACTTTTCTTGGTTAATGAAGATTCCATCTCTTGTTTGTCTAACTTGAAGACCCAAAAAGAAAGTTAATTCTCCCATAGAACTCATTTGAAACTCCTTCTGCATAAGATCTTCAAATTCTTTCACCATAGACTTCTTTGTAGCTCCAAATATAATATCATCCACATATACTTGGACTAACATAATGTCTTTCTTATCCCTTTTGATAAACAAAGTCTTATCAATTGCTCCTCTCCTATAACCATGTTGTAATAGAAAATTTGAGAGTCTCTCATACCAAGCTCTGGGAGCTTGATGAAGGCCATATAGTGCCTTGATCACCTTATAGACTTTGTTTGGATGTGCAGGATCTTCAAAACCAGGAGGTTGTTTAACATAAACTTCCTCAGAAATTGTGCCATAAAGGAAAGCACTTTTCACATCCATTTGGTAGACAGGAAATCCCATGTATGATGCAAAGGCAAGAAATAACCTTATTGCCTCTATCCTTGCAACAGGAGCAAACACTTCATCATAATCCACTCCTTCTTCTTGGCGATATCCTTGTGCAACCAATCTAGCTTTATTTTTGATAACATTCCCTCTTTCATCTCTTTTGATTCTGAAAACCCATCTTGTACCAATGACTCTTTTGCCATCTGGTAAATCACATAATACCCAGACTTCTTGAAGCTTGAATTGTAGAAGCTCCTCTTGCATGGCTTCAACCCAACTTTCATCAGCTAAAGCTTGAGCTACCTTCTTGGGTTCTTCTTGAGATAGAAAGCAAGCAAACAGGCATGTTTGTTGATCCTTGTGATTCATCCTGTTTTGTTGGTAAACAAAGCTAAGTAAAGCAGTATGTTGCTTAGAAAGTCCTTTAACTTTGTTCCTTGTAACCACTCCTGAAGAGGGTGATCCAATAATGTTACTCTGAGGATGAGCTTTATGAATTCTCAATGTAGGAGTTGGTGGTACTGGAAGATCAGACTCCAAGTTAGTAAAATCAATGCCTTCATTGGAGAAAATACCTTCTGGATTAAGCTCATCATCAACTTCTTCTAATCCAGGAATGTTAGCATTATCCAAATCATCATCATCAACATTGGAATTATCAGCATTGTTCCAATTTGATTGCTCTAACACACCAGAAGTACTGTCAAAAGGATCATCAGTACCTTGATCAAAAGTACTGTGAACAGTATCTTGAAATACACTCTTTTTCTTTGCAGCTTCATAAGCCTTCCTTTGTTCATCTTCATAGGATTGTGCTATAGTTTCTTGAAAAAGCATCCTATTAAGTTCATCTTGTATGGCTTGATCTTCATCAGATACTGTATTAGTTGGTTGAGCAGTACTTTGGTCTTCAAAAGTAACTTCAGGTTCTTTGTCAGGAACATCTTCTGGTGTAACATTGACTCCATGAACAATGTACTGTGAATCATCTTCTTTGTGATTAGCCTGATTCTCTTCTCTAACAGGAACATAATTCATAGATGGTGTGAACTTGAGATCAAGATCAAACATCCAATCAGGACCCTTACCTTTCTGAGTTTCCTTATCTTCCAAAAATTCAACATGAAGACAATCTTGTACCTTTTTGGTATTCCTGTTATAGACTCTAAAACCTTTGCTATTTGTACAATAACCCAATAGATATCCTTCATCTGACTTACCATCAAATTTTCCCAAAGAGTCAATGGTATTTAGAATAGTCAGAGAGCAGCCAAAAGGTTTTAGAAAATGAATGTTTGGTTTCTTTCCCATTAGTAACTCATAAGGTGTCTTCATCTGAGGTTTAGTTACTGAAACTCTATTTAACACATAGCAAGCAGTACTTATGGCTTCAGCCCAAAAGAGAATAGGTAATTGGGAATCTGCAAGCATTGTTCTAGCTGCTTCTATCAAAGTCCTGTTCTTTCTTTCTGCAACACCATTTTGCTGGGGTGTTCTAGCAATGCTAAACTCTCTCTTGATCCCTTTCTTGGCACAGAATTCATCCATATGCTTGTTCTTGAATTCTGTTCCATTATCACATCTAATACCTCTTACTTTGAGTCTTAATTGATTTTCAAGGGCTACTATCAGGTCATGGATAGCATCAAAGGTTTCATCTTTGAATCCCAAGAAAAAGACCCAACTAAATCTGCTACAATCATCTGTCACAACCAAGCAGTACTTCTTCTTGTTTAAACTCTCTACTGAAACTGGTCCAAACAGATCCATGTGTAGCAACTCCAAAGGTTCTCTAATATCTCTTTCCCCAAGCTTCTTACATGAAGCTTTATGTTGTTTACCCTTCTTGCAAGCCAAACATGAATGATCAGTCTTGAATGTTTTGGAAGGTAAACCTGTAACTAAATTTCCTTTGACCAGCTTGTTGATGTTCTTAAAATTAACATGACCTAGTCTTCTGTGCCACAAATGTGCTTCTTCCAATGATGCCTTTGCTACTAAACATGTTGCTCTTCCAGCAGAATTGAGACTCTTTAAGTCTAAACTGTACACATCATTGGTTCTTGGTACTCTCAATGTTACCAAGTGATCATCAACAAATTTGAACTCAGGGGAGAGAATGAGACATTCTGTATCAGTGAACAGAATTGGGTACTTCTTGTCACAAATTTGAGATACTGACAAAAGATTGAACTTGAGCTCCTTCACATATCTAACATTCTCAAAATCAATACATCCAGCCTTGATTGTTCCTTTGCCAGTGATTCTTCCTCCATCAGGATCATTACCAAATGCAACTCTTCCTCCATAATATGCCTTAAAATCTGACAGGATCTCCTTGTCCCCTGTCATGCTGCCAGAGCAACCACTATCAATAATAATATGATCTTTAAGCTCCTCTTCTGGGTTGCCCTGCACAGTAAAAGAAAGGGTTAGTTTCTTTTAGGAACCCAAGCCATTACTGACTTGTGTTCCCCTTGTGGAGTGACATACTTGAATTCCTTCAGTATGTAATCTCCACTGGTTTTAAAAGCATGGTCAATGATTATTTGAGTTGGTCCCATGTCCTGTGTTGTATTATCAACAACACTCCCTGTTTCACCCTTATCTGATGAAAGTACTGCTTGTTCCCTATCAGTACTTTCTTTCTTAACCCAATTTCGTTTGACCTTAGGTTTCTCTGATCTAGGTACTCTGCTTGAGGTGTAAGACCTTTTATATGAATTGAATCTCTTAGGTCTTCTATGTGAAAAAGTGTTAGCAGTACCATGAGTGGGTGAAAACTTATCAGTCCTTTGAGAAGTTACTTCTTGAGACTTAGCAATGTGTGAAGGTACTGGTGGTTTGGAAAACATTCTTTTCTGGTGAGGGTACCTATAGTCTTTTGAGAAATTACTATGGTTGACCCTATTTGAGTGATTCCAAACTGGTCTAGTCTCTCTTGGCTTATGGGTGGTAGATCTATTCTTTGGAAACTGACTTAAGTATTCTGAGTGTAAGTCACAGTGCTTAATCAAATGATTAGGACTATAGCATACATAACATAACTTTCTCTCCATATTCCCAAATCCTCTTCTATGATTAAAAGATTTCCTATAGTGAGCAGTATTTTGAAAAGTTTCTCTTGGAGGTACTGCTGAATGTCCAGCAGTACTTTGAAAAGTTTTTGGAGGTACTGCTTGTTTTTGAAAGGCTGTAGGAAACTTTTGATCATTACCCTCTTGAAAATCATTCTTAGGTTTCACAGAACTAAATTGACCAGTAAGCTTCTTCCTAAACTCTAGACTGTCTACACCATAACGAGAAACATCTGTCCTAAGAGGTTGAAACTGACCAGTGGGTGGAGGAACTGAGTGGTACTCCTTATCTTTCTTAAACTTAGGAGGTGATTCACTAATTGGTTCCTCATTCCTAGATGTGTTTTCTTCTGAGCTTGTAAGGTCATCATTACTAGGTGGAATCTCTTCCTTAGCACTAGGTGGGGTCACTTCCTTATCACTAGGTGAGGTCTCATCTGAACTACTATCTTCACCATAACCTAGCCCAGCTCTACTGTTTATGACTCTTTGTTTTTCAACAAATTGAACATGTGATAGACCAGCCTGTTTAATACTACCAAGTTTTTCTAACAAAGTATCTCTTTCCTTAGTAATCTTTTCTAATTCAGACACCTTACATCCTAACTTCCATTCACTTAATTTCAATTGGTAATCTTGTTGCTCATATTTTTCTGCCCAAGCCATTTCATTATTTTCATGTGTTAATATTTTGGCTTCCATTGACTCTAAAGTTAATTGATAACCAGCTACCTCAGACCTAGCTGTTCTACAATTATCTCTTTCAGTCACATATTCTTTAAGCAACTTTTGATAAACATCATTACACTTAGAGCATACCTCAGAGACATTGGATGAACTTGGTGAAGTAGCTACCATAGCAATCTGAACAGGTTCATCTTCATCCTCCATGCTCCAGTCAAAGCTTCCAAGACCATCTCTTGATTCCAAAGCACTATATCCTGGTTCCTCATCAAAAGCTGTGCCCCAATCAAACTCTTCCATTGCAACCATAGAATAGGTTACAGGTTCATCATCAAATTCAGCACTCCAGTCAATCTCTGCTAAATTTTCTTGAGCCACCAAAGCTTTTGGTTGTGATTCAGTAATAGGAACCTCCTTTCTTTCAACCTTGGGTTGTTCAATCATCCTGTTTGCCTGATATTTTGCAAACTTGCATTCCCTTGCAAAGTGTCCAAGCTTTTGACAATTGAAACATTCAATCTTGGATTTGTCAAAAGTTATACCTTGTTTGGCTTTGAAATCAATTCCCCTTCCTGTCTTGTTCATGAACTTCTTGATCCTTGCAGTGATCATAGCTACTTGCCATCTTATGTCAATCTCTTCTAAAGCATCTTCTTCAATCTGCAACAAGTCTTCTTGATAGGTAACAGGTAAAGTGGCTTGTTGTGCAAAGAAGGAACATACAACTTCATCAGAATTGGTGTTGTTTGTTGGTGATGGGTTGGGAGTAGTTGTGGTTGTGCAAACATGCTGTGAATCACCAACAGTACTTTGAGAAGGATAAGCAGTACTTTTAGTGGAAGTACTGCTTCTGTTTTCAGAAGACACAAAAGCTATGTTGTGAGTTTTCTGAGAACTGTGACCATTCATCTCTTGCTCATACACTTTCAAATTGTTGTAGAGATCATCAAAGTCCATAGATTCCAATCCAGGTTGTCCTCTAATCATTGTAGCAACCACATGCCAGACAGATGGCAAACTCCTTAAGAACTTCAAATTTGCATCTTCAACAGATACCTCTGCTCCATACAGTTCTAGCATACTAAGTAGATTTTGGAATCTGTCATAGGCAGCATCAAGCCCTTCTCTTTCACCAACAG
This sequence comes from Artemisia tridentata subsp. tridentata, assembly GCA_021014915.2. Classification (NCBI taxonomy): domain Eukaryota; kingdom Viridiplantae; phylum Streptophyta; class Magnoliopsida; order Asterales; family Asteraceae; genus Artemisia; species Artemisia tridentata. The sequence continues at coordinate 160,440,232 of CP139504.1, read as the reverse complement.
TGAAGGTTTCAAACTGCTGCTTCAATAAGTTTCTATGCATCTTCTTTGAAGCATCATTACCTCCAAATCTTGTCTTGATCGCAGCCCATAATTGTTTTGCATCCTTAGCATCATGAAACTTTAGTAGGTGACCATCAGGAATAGCAGACAACAGTATGTTGAGAGCCTTATCTTGATTTCTCTTTGTAGCTGCTGGCAAGGTTGGTTGAGGTGGTTTGGGTTGTCCTTCAACTTGTAAAGGTTCATCAAGAACAACATTACCATTGACAATTACATCCCATAGAGCATGGTCAGTAATAGCAAGGTACTGTCTCATCTTCATGCTCCAGAGATCATATTCTCCCTTCTTGATGATAGGAATTCTGAGTGAGGTGATGGATGGGATAGGTGCAGCTTCAGTCGACATTGTTGAGGGTTTGTTGATAAATCGGTTTTAAGGGTTTCTTCTTAATCAGAGTCTCCACACAAGCTCTGATACCACTTGTTGGATCGATATACTCTGACCAAACTAACTTGTAGCTTGTCTACGGTTTAACAACTTTGAATGAATTCAAAACTATTAATAATGAAACACTGATATACTTTGCTAAGTATGCGGAATCTACTTCAACAAAGCTAAGAAGAACAACTTCGAATATTATTAAAACCTTGAACCTGCTTTCTTACACAGATTCACTAACAAACTCTAATCACTAATACTTCTAACAATCGACTAATACTTTTCTCTAATCGCTTATAATCGCATATCTCTAATGCCAACCTAGGGATCCTTTTATAGGCACAAGGAAAACCCTAGTCGGTTTACAATACTTGAACGACAAGTAATTCTAATTATAACTCTAATCTAATACGAACATTCTAGAATTACACATTAGTCCTTAAACTATTTGCATAGCAGTCCTTCAACGAGCAGCAGTACTTTAGTCGAACAACAGTACTTTGACTTGAGTAGCAGTACTTTGACTTTCAGCAGTACTTTGATATTTCATAGCCCAACAGACATGGAGCAAATTTTTGAATGCATATAGAACTCATTAGAATGAAACAATTTAAACTATACATAAGACCTGAAGCTTCAAATCAAGAATATACTTGCAAACATTTCTATCATTTTCTGTATCAAAGAGAGCATAATTCAGGCATGCAAAGATATCTGATGGCAGCCTACAACCTTACCGAGCACGAACCTAAAGACAATCTCTCTTAAGGAAGCTGCCTTTGTTCGTTTGAGCAGCTATAGCTTCTGGACTACATCATTTATTCCATGAGAAACCCTACCAATTACAAAATAACATGTGATTACAAAATATTGTAGGTCATTTTGTTCCCTAAATTTATCTTATACAGTAAGTTAAAATACCTTTGGGGCCTCTTTTCAAGGAATTCATGGACACGCGGCAATGAAGGTTTGAGGAGATCGAGTCTTGCGGCCAATGCCTTTTCAAAAGGGACTGACCCACGCATTGCTCTGCAATTTCAGAACAGTTGATATAAACACCTAAAACAGATTATAAGAACATATATATTTCTAATGAGTGCACCTAGATATGCCTGTACTGTTGACCAATACATCGACAGCCCCCATAATAGTGATACAAATAGGAGCTAAAGGCATAAGTAGCTAATACCTTGCAGCAGGGAAATGCAAAACAGCGGTCCTCTGTTGTTTCCATCTCCATATACCCACTCCCAGATTAGTTTTCCAACGAATAAGGCTGTCACCTAATGGAGTTAAAAAATCAAGAAAAGAAGAAACAAACACATTGACAAAAAATCTGTGTTCAATTTTTATTTTATTTTATTTTCATTTTATCGAAGTTATTGTTCAAGTCCATCGTCTGGCTTCTTCATTTTTAACGCATTTTCCGCCCTTAACCGTTGCAATTCGAAAGTAAAGCACACTTCAAAACACTAACGACTCAAGACTAAAATGCATAAACTTTATTCAATTTTCAGACCTGTGGTGTTTGGCATCCTGAACACATTTGATTCATTTCCATTTAAACCATTTCTCTAACCTCACACGTTTGACTTACTCATACAAAATAACCTTGTCCACATTGCCTTCTTAAAAAACAGATTATTCGACACAAAATACATGTTAAGGCTTATAGGTATCCAATAATCCAAAAAAGCTAATTTGTGTACTAACTCTTCCAAACATGGGGATTATTTATAAAAGGTATATATTGCATTCAACAACTAAACGAACGTAACGCAAATAACCACACATACCTTGATTGACAAAGTTGTTCGATCCATTATTGGCAACCAAGGTTTCTGAAGCAGCGGTTCTTTCTTTCTGTATACCTGTAACAACAGCGGTTTGCAGAAAGTTAGTACACTTTGGTATTGCCATTAAACAATTAAATTGCAAAATATCGTACAACTACTAACATGCATCAAACCCATTTTCATACATGTAACGAAATCTTACAAAACATAGCGTTGCGAGGTAGCTGAAACCAAGTTCCTTAGCTGTACAACACAAACAGTACACATAGTTATTATATCCTCCACGTACAGACAATCAACTACTACTTTGTTAGCCGTTAATTAAAGTTAAGAATATTAATGGTCGACTTTTTAAAAGGCCATAATCTCAACTGCTACAACACAATAAAGGTGAATGCGAAAGTCAGTACCTCCTGATTCTCTTCAAAGTTGCAGATTCGATACCAACTAAATGCTTGCCTCTGTCTTTCCCAATGGACTTGTCTTTGTAGTAAAGCATATTATCCAAAAAAAGGCAACCACCGCGGCCACGAATGCTTCTGCTGACAATGGAACGTTGACTATGTTGTTGAACTACAAATTAATAAAAAATAGAATGGTTACATAGAACCCAAAAAAAGATACGTTTTGACTTTCGAGATCAAATCTACTAATCTTCAAGTCCAAAAATGATAATAGATATTGTTGTATACTTGATAATCCAACATTGACCCATTTGTGGTGGTTTTATGCAGGTTAATTAGGTTATCAAATTTGTATAAATGCTCTACACAAGAAATTGTGATTGAAAATATAATGTTGACATATCTGTTTCATCATAAAAGTCGGATTGAAAATATGAGAAACTACGTACTTGCTAGTTAAGATATTCTATACATACCCATCTTGCAGATGCGTGGACTGGACTGGACCATAGTTAATACCTATTAAGACAGCAAACTGTACAAAATTAGTATATATAGTACCTATACACCAATTCAACGTTTCGTTCGTCACTTTACAAAGACACCAACACTTTTGTCTTCTCTTCTAGCACTTTTTCATACTCGTTTAGAGTCATTTCCTGCGAAGCGGACATGAAAAAAGCTTAAGAGTCACTCTTTGTGAAATAATATCGACATCCACAGGTCGCATGATCAGAATCATAAAAGGCAAATAATTTCATGCACCTACTTTTCAGGCGTTTTCTCCTCAGCCACTTCGGCGGTGTTCATTTTGTTGGTATATCTTGCCTTTTTTGTTTCAGCAAGTCTATAATCTTTTGACTATCAGCTAGTTGTGACTGCCTGCACCTTCACGCAAGTAAGTTACTTCAGGTCATCCAAATCTGCAAAAATCCAAAATGCACAAATTTAAACGCCTATATTACCACACAACAGCTTATTTGAAACTACTTATGTTACCTTCTTTTCATGAATTCGAAACAACCCCAATCTTACCTTATTTTTAACTACTTATCTTACCTTCGTATCACGAATTTCAAACCACTTATCTTAGAATTAAAATGAGAAGGAGCTGAATTACCACAACTTGTTTTGGGTTACGTGTTTAACTCCCCAACGTGTCGTTTGTTCCGCTCCTGTCGCATCAGCTAGTTTGAAACTGTAGCTCCCTTTATACCATGTAAACTGCAAGCGATTAATTTCAGAAGCAACATAATACTACATATAAATATATAATAATCAAGAATCCCGATATTAAATTTGCATACCTTATTGATTGTTCCAAGTAAGTGTAATTGAACATCAGTCGACCATAAACCAAACGAAATTTTTTTTAATAACAATAAACGAAACTCAAAAATTAGGGCGGCTATAACCTTACTGAAAATAGAGTATCAGTTTGAGCACTTATGTCTGAAGTAAAGATCCGATAGTTGCAAAAGCTCAAAACATTAACACTCAAATCCACAGTTCCAACCAGTTCCTGCTACAAAGTAACTGTAGTTTAAAACACTGAGATACGCAAGTGTCATCTTCTCACTATCAGCTTTGTTATTAAGATTAACCGGCACGCACTTCATCCACAAGATAAAGGCAATCAACCTGAAATACAGACTTCTCGTTATGATGGCACTACAAAAGAAAAGGTTCAAAACAGAATGATTAGAAAATAGTAAAATATTCTCAAAAAGTATTAAAAAAAATAATTTTTCTATCATGAGTCACATGACTTTCTATATTTAACTTGTTACAGAAATTAGCTGTGGTATCATAGATAACAACCATAATGGTGACAAGTAATGAATCATTTTGTTCAAGTAATTACATAGCCACTGAACTGAAACAATTTTCTATAAATGCTATTTGACACTAAATATCTATAATATATATTTCGGAAGTCTGCACATTCTGAAATAGACTTACTATATGTCAAAGTATCATTTTGCTTTGGAAGCACCTTTATGTCAACCTCAAAGCTTTCCTGGACCTGCAACATAAACATGATTTAAAATTCGGAGCTAAATCATAACTTCCCGTACTAAACCTGTTAAAATTTTTATATAATTTGGGTTGAAGTTTTCACGTGTATCAGTGATAGAAATTAAGAAAGCCATCCTATACTAAACTTTTCTGAGTTGTATTGACATATTCAAAAAAAAATTATTCCTAACATGCCATTCTTTAAGTCTCAGTCGAACAAATTCAAAAAGACCAACCTGCTGTTATTACTTTATTAGACTTTTGTTGCTTTTGAAATTATGGAAGTAACAAAATGAAAGCAAGCAAATAGGATACTGGTGACATACATCCGAGTCTCACAGCTTACAGCACAAGCACCACATATGGATGGAAAAGTCATCATCACCTATCAACAAAAAGTCAAAAGTTTAGACATAATCTTAGGTAGTGTTTGGTTTACAACTACAATTCACTATGGGTATGAGGGATTGAGCATAGGGTGGAATGAGAACGGGTATGGAAAACCCAAACCCTTTAGGGGTATATATATGGATATCAACCCCATTCATTCGAATCAAATTATTTATAGCTAAAGTACCTCTTCCAGTGTACTGTACCGAAACAAAGCTTTAGAAAATTTTGTAGTATTCCCCTAGGCTATTGCTAGACGGCCAGCCACTGCATACCATAATGATATAATCAAAAGTAAACTAACCTTAGCTTACAATAGAGGGAATAGGTTCCTGAGATGAGCTAATACGCGGCTGTAAGCTGTTACCAATACCCAGACAGGCTACGTCTTGGTGTAGACCTTGACCACCATCAAAAGACAATTGGAAGGGAAAATGTTGTTGGTTAACAGTCACGCTGCCATGCCCAGAATAAGGATGTGTAGACCCTGTCGTACATGTTATTTTAGAAAAGATTAAACACCGTTAAGCGGACCCTGCAGTACATGTTATTTTACGAAGCAAAAACCTAAACGTTGGTTATCAATAAGAAGCATGTACCTTGGTTGTCAGAGGAAGTGGAAGCCCCTGAATTTGGAATAGTTGGTGGTTGCACATGAGTTTGAGAGGCACGGTAACATGCCTACGCACGTTCCATGTAGTGGTCGACTGTGTTGAAACTCTTTTTGTAGAAGTAGGAATGTCAGAAGTACGTGTGCCAACAACGGCTGACAATTTAAGATACAGGCAGTTATGAGAATATGGTAAAAGCTAATAAACAATCGGGTTGCTGCATTAAAACTTAAGAAGTCAACATAGCATAATGATGTAATCTTAAGTAAATTAACCTTGGTTAACAGCAGAAGGAATATAATATATATAGAAAGGTAAAAAGATAACCTTAAATTTCCATAAAGAATAGAAGCTTGTAAATTATTTTAGTGCCTACCTCACAACGAAAATTGGTTGAGATGATAGTAGATGAACATGTGCATCTTGGAGGAGCCTGTAGTTACCTAGCCACCCTTCAAATCTGTTGAAATTTCGTTCACCCTTAGAAATCTTATATAAAATATACACCAAAATAAAAAATATAAAAAATTAAAAAAAAATGTCTAACAATAAATAGTTATAATAAATAATCCTCAATAGATGCAAGTATGCTCGAAAGATTTCACAAGAACAGGGTACATAATTTGAAAGCAACCAATAATCCCTTATATTCTTTTCTTGAATAATTTATAGAAAGATGGAGTGCAAAATGTGGGGACACAACCATAACTCGTCCTAATGCATCTTATACAGCTCTAAGTCTTAGTTTATTCAAATCTAAGGACTTTCCAACCTGAAAACATAATTAGAATTTGGTAGTCCCAATCATTGTTTGCACCTTTAGATTGTAGTCAATTTCTTCCAAATCCTATTCAAATTTGAAATATGAATTGATAATGCATCCATAAATGCTCTTGATTCTAATCTAACATATCTTTCGAGAACAAAAACAGTACACCTAATTACCCTTTTATTTGGGGGAAAAATGACAGCAACTTTTACACTTCAATATGACAAATGGTACTTAACACATACACTAATATGCCTTTTACACTACCCGCAACTCTTCATAACATCATACATGAAATTAGATAAGATATCTTACCAGTGGGGTTCCAACTAAATGTATCCTTGTACCTCTGTCCTTCGATATCAATGTCAAGACGAACGGGAACCAAATCCTTAGAAGTTGGACTGCATTTCAAATAGTTAAATTGTTACAGATAACAAATGGGCATCACAAATTTCTAAGATGACGACTTACATTCTGAACTTAACCGTGAGGTTTCCTAATGAACCCCAACCTGGATGTGGCATCATTTTATACATTCTTCTTCTTCTTCTGGTGTCAAGTGAAGCCCCAAATACATAACGTGAGTTTAACCTGTCACATAAAAGAGCCTCCAGAGTCAGAATATTCTGTATCATCTTTCTAGAAGCTTCTAACGCTAAATATAATGAACAAAATGTTACTATTATGTATAAAAATGCTCATTAAACAAAGTTGCTGACAATAATTGGTAGAAGGGCATCCTGTCATAGTTGGTAGATGTTGGACAATACCTTCCAAATTACTTCCAGCAATCAGATTAGATGTTGAGCATAAACAAATTGAGCAAGGTTCAGCGATCTGGTTGCACCAACATTATATGTCGACTTCCATTGCAAACATATCTGAAAAGCAGCTTTAAACATCATCAATGGTAGCAGATTCAAACACTGTCAAACTAAACATTGGCAAGAAACAATCAAGATAAATAAGAAATAACACCTTTATGAAACAGATAAAAATGAGAACCTCATTCGCATTAAACCGCTTAATATCACCTAACTGATAAAGTACCAAGCCACCCCAGATGATGAATTAGGACTGTTGTGAGTTTACCAAATTTTCCATTAATCCGTCAACAATTTCATGAACTTGACATGTAAGCTTTTGATCTGTAAAAAAACAGAAAATTCTCATGAGGTCATGAACTCATGATCAAGAAGCCAATAGAGCAATAAATCAATCAAGTATAGTCAAACATACACTCATGAACATCTGTTCTTGTTAGCATATCAATCTGAAGCAAAACTACATTATCAGGCTAATTTGGATTATCTCAAGGAAATTTTCAAATGCTAATAGCTTTTGTGGAATTCCATTGATCATGTCAATTCAATCGACCCCTAGCATCTCCTGTAAGATTAAACATTAATGGCCATAACTCCATCATAAAATATGGTGCACATATCATCTTTCCACTATAAGTGCCACAATTTTGACTTCTAAAGTCAAAAAACCAACTTCCAAAATCACTAAGAAAACTAAATCTGTTGGTAAGCTACTTAAAACAACATCAAAGACCACATTAACATCTATAAACAGAACACAAATTGATATCAAAATGTACCAATGTTTTAAGTGAATAAGTGAATACCATACCTGAATTCCAACACAGCTAGGAAGACTCCAAAGTATAAGTGAAGGCGTCGGCTTCTGATTAATCACTATCGCTGATGATCCTTATCATTACCTAGAAACACCCTTTAATTTGATCTTAAAATATTTATTGATGATAATTTCCAGCACAATCATTTTTTACATCATCCAGTATTCGTGTTTGGGCATTGAGGAGGTGGCACTAAAAATGATTAATATAGCTCATTTTCCAATCTATGCGAAAAAGTTTTCTTTTACTTTTTGATTACAGTAGTTTATCTATGTTTGAAAGTTGATATTATATAATCATAACATACCTTTGGATCAATATTTCTTCAACCGAGTTCCATTGAAATTATGATGATGATGATGATGGCGGCTCATTTTTTTTTCTTTTTTTTTAATGAATGTCTGTTTGTTTTTTGGTTCGGGATTTTTTGTTTTAGGGTTTTGTGTGTGCACGTTAATCAGATATATGTGAATTAGCAAAAATAATAAATTGCACAGGTTTATAGGTTTAGAGTTACAAAATATCTCCAAAAAAGTTGTAGTGGTTCAGTGGTTAAGATACCACATATTATATGCATGGTCTTGAGTTCGAATCCATGCAGGTGTTTTTTTGCAAAAAAATAAATAAGCCGAATTTAATAAAAAAAAATTGCTTACATGGCACAAATTTGATGACATGGACATTAAGATGATTATTTGGCATTGAGGTGGCGTTTATGTGGCATTATCTACGTGAAACGCCTCCTGTTATATATATATATATATATATATATATATATATATATATATATATATTATATATATATATATGTATGTATATATAATAAAAGAAAAGTTTTTTGAATGTCACCAATCCTACTTTCTGACCTCATATATAACGTCATATATATGACATGTCATAATTTTAGGCCCATTGCTGACCGTCCCTTTGATAATTACAGAAAATAAAAGTTCACTTTTTTTAATACTCCTTTGTTACCGGTTTTTCTAATTCATCTTCACCGAGGAAACACCAACTGTTTTCCTGATCGCAGTTCCTGTGAAGTGTGTGTACTACCTACTTTCAGTTAATTTACTCTACTGATTTATTTATTAAACCCTAATTTTGTTACCTATGTTTTGACTGGAGTGCTGAAGTCGATCAAGGTTTTATCTTTTTTTTTTCTAATTGACGAACATGTATGTTTAACTTTTGTATCTCAGTGTTATCTGCCCATCTTTTTCATGTACAGAGTATTATCTTTATCTGCGTGAACTGTTTGTTAGAATGCCTCAATTAATTAAACTCTTGTGTATATATGCTTTCAATCAAGACTCACCCAATACAAGCTAATGAATACTTTTTTTTATTGTATGGTGGTTGGGTTTCTTCGAAATCCAGAAGCCTCTAAAAACCATACATTTTAATGGACATAATCTTTCACTATGACATTGTTTTGGGTAAGCTTTTTTTTTTTTTTTTTTTTCTTTCGAAATAATTTAGTTGTAACTATATTTTTACAAATTAAACACACCATCATAACCCTTTTGCACAAAAAGTTATCGAAAACTTGCTGAAACTTGAGTAAAAAATTTAGGTAAAACTTTTTCTCGATGCTTCAAGATGTATATTATGTTGATTTTTAGGTTATATAACATCCTTTGATCACCATGCAGGCTTAAATAGGAACCAAAGATGGTGTTACAAGAGTTAGGAGGGAAAATTTCAAGTGATTTACGAAAAATGACCAATGCTACGATAGTCAATGAAACAATTTTTAAGGAATTTTTAAATGATCTTGCTTGTGCTCTTCTTCAAAACGATGTTCAGGTTGAGATTGTTCGTGATTTGCAAAGCAATATTAAGAGAATTGTTAATCTTAATGGTTGCGCTGAAGGTCATAACAAGCGTAAAATCATCCAGGTATAAGAAGTTGGATCGGTTTTGTTTTAGTTGTATGTCATGTACTTTCCAAGAAATAATAGTTTCTGGTTTGAGTCATATTATACAACTTTGTGTTGTTTGACAATGATAAATCAATTTATATCAGGCTGTATTTAGTGAGCTTTGCAAGATGTTAGATCCTGGGAAGCCTTCTTTCACACCCAAGAAAAAGGAACCAAATGTTGTCATGTTTGTCGGTCTACAAAGTATTTTATTCAAATACTTTACGTTGTTTGTCAACAGTACTACCACTTCTTTTACATTAATTTACAGAGTTATATGTTTATATCATTAGTGACGTGTGTTTAATGAACGTGAATGATTTAGGGCCAGGAAAAACTACAACGTGTACGAAATATGCCCCTTATTACCAGAATAAGGGGTGGAAACCAGCTCTGGTGTGGGCGGATTCATTTAGGGCCGGTGCTTTTGATCAGTTGAAGTAGAATGCAACAACCGTTCTATGGAAGGTTAGTTTTCATATTATCGATTATATGTTCATTCAAACACTATTTGTACAAGTTCTTATTATAAATTTGATAGCAAGGACGACTTGAGTTGTGTTTTATCGCAAACATGTCAACTAGGCTACCAGAGGAATGGGTCAAATAGCTCAAATGGAAACAAAACTTTTGCGGGTGTACGTGGCCTACCCGTTTTGACCCATTACCCAACCTACCAGATCATCCCATCTTATTTATCAGACTGTTTAACAGCACACTTTAATAATTAACTTTATGTCAGTATGTCACTAAACCTCATCTCTTGCCTGCAACCATACAGAGTCAGACCCTATGAATGTTGCTGTGGAATGTATTGAGACATTCAAGAGAGAAAATCGTGATCTTATTATCACGCTTCATCATTAGTCACACTACAATATCACATAAAGAAATAATGAAAGCAGCCACTAAAAATTGAAAAAGAATGCATTATTGCTTTTCACGCTTTATCATTAGTCGCACTACCAGGTGACAGTTTGTTTGGTATCAAATACATATTCAAAATGGTTGGTTTAACACAGCATTAACCCTATCTATCTGATCATCTATCCTTATCTTATATTTAGAGTTGCAGCAACAAAAAGCCCAGTCATATTTGTTGGAACCGGAGAACATATAAATGAGTGTGAAGCTTTTAATGTTAAACCATTTGTCGGCCGTCTTTTAGGTTAGCATCTCTTTGATTAAGTAATTATTATGAAGTTTTTTATACGCACCTAAATTATATTTTAAAGAATGTTTGGAATTTTTAATTTTTGTTATATTAACTATCACACTTTTTGTTTAACAAGGATTCTTTTTGTTTGTCGGTATTTTCTTGGCACAATTTATATTAGTAACTGTACTTAATACTTCTATCTAATGTATTGCCACCATATTACCACAATAGACATCGATTTAAGTCTATACATAATGCATGGTCATTGTTGTACAATTGAAATTCTACGACATAAAAAGGTAGTTGTGACTGTGAGACTTGCAAAATATATTCCAAGAAAAATCAATAGATGGCTTTGCTTTTGTAGGTGTGTATTTTGTGGATTTACTTGTATATATTTACATGCTAATACTTTTACTAACTTGAGTTATAAGCCTGGTCACATGTACTAAAGGGCATGCCACCATTAGAAATGCTTGGTTTTACCAAAATAATAAAAGAACGGGTGATTACTATTGTATGTGTTTTTGTTTTCTTAATCATATTTGATGTACTCTTACTTTGTAAGCAATTTATTTTATATCTGTTACCATTAGGTTCATATTACAGAATTTTGAGCTTTCGCTAATTTTCCTTATTTGCTTCACCACTCTATTGTTAGATCTTGATATACCTCAGCAAGCCTATCTTAAGGCTAGATGGCAAGGGTGTGTTTTTTTCACTTGACAACTCAGCGCCACATCAGCTTTCTCTCTCATCTCACTTCTCCGCACTTCACTTCACCATTTAGTGGGCAAGGCATGCCTCACTTCACCTTAACTCCCATTTTTTTAATACTTATTATGAATTATAGAAACGTAAATAGACGAAAATAAAAACGCGAACGTACGAAATTAAAACATTACATAAAATTCAAATATTAAACATAGTACATAAACCAGGAATATTAAAACAATACATAAACTACGATTATTAAAGACGCAAACATACGAAAGTAAAACATTACATAAACATACGAAATTAAAACTAAAAGTTGAAACCCCACTTCTCTTTAATCCCCGCTCTAACCTCGTCCATGGCTCTGCGTGCATCCCCAGTTAAATGTTCATATGGCTGCATATAGAACATTAAGTCTTTTTGCTTTGCTTTATATTCATTCACTTCCACTTCCTTCCTTTTTATCTCCATCCATTCAGCCCGTTCTTTCCTCTTTAATTGATTGTCACGTTCGACTTGACGTGCCATCTCCGATATCATCATCTTAGCCAAATCCTCTTCATTAATAGTTGCCAACGATCTCAACTTATTCACACCTTTTTTCTTCAAAGCTTTCGCTTGGTCCCTGCCCATTGGTCGTGGAAGTTCTTGCACGTCACTTTCCTCGTCATCTCCACCGGCATCATCATTCAGGTTTATACTTTCTCCTCCACTCTTTTGGTTGAACGAACTAGACCCAAATGACTTGTATCTCTTGGACCTTTCATTTGCTTCCTTTGATAAAAAAGTTGGAACTTCAGTCTCATTCCATTTCTGACATTTCCTTAACTGCTCCCAACAATGTTTGAGTGTGAACTTTACTCCGTATTCAGCTTCATAGTTTAGAGTTGCCTTATTGTAGTAATCTTCATCTCCGGCTCCACTAATAGGCTGCATACGCATGAGGTTATTATACACTCCACAAAAATGAGCCACATTCGGCCGCACCGTCTTCCATTTCCCAAGAACCATATCGTACCCTCGTCGATCCGAATTTGTTTTGCTCGCTAGGTACGCCTGTACAGCAGACCAAAATCCATTCCCCTTCCTCGCGTTACCTTTGGCAGCATCTTCAGATACATGAATCCAAGCTTTGCACAACGCAATTTCTTCTTCTTGGGACCATGGAATGTTCCTTAGTGGCTCATCGGTTTGAGCCGGCTGTGGCCTCTTTTGGTGTCTTCTCGTCCTCGCTGTAACCGGTGGTGGTGACGGGGTTGGGGTCTCGGTGGGAGATTCTTCACGTTGAGTGTTTTGATAATAAGTCTCATCAAATTGAGGTGAGTACATATCCTCATCAAATTGAGGTTGTGATGATGAACCACCAAATTGGGTTTGTGACATATCAAACGGGAACGAGTTATGTTGGCCCGAGAATTGGCTAAACGCGTTTTGTTGATGTTGTTGTGAGAATTGGTTAAAGGATGGTGGTTGTGGGTATGGATTACAGTATGGTAGGTTTGGGTAGGCTTGGTTATAATATAATGATTGTGGTCGTAAGTTGCGTTGTGGGTTTGGCGGGGGAGTATTTCCTAGATTGAAGGTTCCTTCGGGTGTCGGGGGATTGCTTTGATTATTTCTTCGTTGGGTACGATTGATGTTTTGGGGAGTGTTTTCTTGAGACATTTTTTTTAATAAAAAGAGTGTATAAAACATTTGAGATTGTGTTTAAAAATGGTGGGTTTTGTGTGTATTTATAGAAGAAAATTTTGGGGTGTTGATTTTTTTTTTTTTTTTTTTTTTTGAATCCGTTGCATAACGTTAATATAGTACAAGTGGGACCCTTCCTTTTGTGTATTGCTGCAAGGTGAAGAGATCACCATAAGTTTTCTCGGTTTCCTCACTTCGCGTTTGACTTGAGGTGGCAGGCAAGGGTGGTAGCGCGTGAAATGGAGTGGGATGGAGAAACCATCACCTCCTTGCCGAATAGCCTAATGTAGGCGAGTGCCAAAACTTTTACTAATAGTGTTTCGACCCTTAACCCTGACCTTTTATTTTCTCTTTTTTTTTTAACCAGGTAGATAAAAGCAAATATCATAAGAGCACTTGGTAGACAGTCAAGATTTGTTCCATGTTCAGTCGTTCACCACATTCCTACAACTTTGCCTGTTCAAGTTACTATAAACATATGCTTCTGTCAATTATAGACATTGTTGATTTCACAAAATTTGATTCCCATTTATTATTTTTAATTTTGATTGAAAATGTGGGATTATAAACTTGGTACACATATGTGAAGTTCTACGTCAAAAGCATATCAATATTGGGCTTGTTTTGTTCGCAATTTAGAGCTCTTCGCAAGGATATTTTTTCATTAACGAATTAGCTAGATATTTGCTGAATATTTGACGAATAAAGTTTATTATATAAAGAAGTTGTAAATATCAAAAAGTTAAGGGTGCTTTTTGTAACTTTTTTATTTTTCATTGAAATGTAAATGTAAATGTCGTGTATGTCATCCCATGTTGTGTACATCCATACGCGACATCATCTAAGGTTTTTTTTTTTTTTTTTGCTCTTCGTCCAATAAGAAAGAGACACGTAATGTTGGGTATATATTTACACGAGATCCTTGGGTAAATTTGTAAAGGTAGAAAAAGGTTGGGCACTGCAAGACACAACTGTTGTGGCAAGGGTAGTACAATAATTTTCGCGAAAAAGAATGTATCTTCATTGAAACTTTTATAGCTCTGAAAAGTTATATGTTGAGATACAAGGGGTGCATGATCGAATGACTACTACGTGAGGCACTGAGGCTTGCATGGGATGATGGGTGACAATAACAAGTTCGATGACAATTACCTAAAGACTCCAATCAATAAATTACGTAACAAATTATGATCCCAGCTACACTCAAATTGAAATACTAACACGAGATATATGGTACTCCTAGGCCTGAGGCTACTCGATCTGTGATTGTGTATAGTACCCCCAGACCCAACATACTGGGCTGGGCATTCTCACAACTTAAACCGCGGCAGAGTAAAGACGGACAAGAGCACACACTAGACTCCAGCCTTGCCAAGCAGGACAAGAACACGCCCTGGTCTCGCCAGGACGGGCCGAAACACACCAGCGGTCGCCGCCAGGCCGCCACGCCGCCAAAAGCCAGAACTCTTGGGATTATGTCTCCCACGGGATCTGACACCTACCTACTAGGGGAGGCACAATTCTGCTCGCAGAGTCCCGATGCAGCTACAGGACTTGTGTGGGTAGTATAAATACCCCCACCTCATTTATTACTCTCAACTAATAGCATTTACTCTCACATAGTCCACACATACACTTTCTCTCTCTAAACAATATACTTACTCTTACACCGGAGGCCAACCGCGGAAGCCCCCTTCCGCGGTAAGACTAATGGTGGTGCTTTTTCTTAGCAGTTTTACGAAGTATTTAGCACAAGATCCGCCCCTGCCACGAGCTAGTCTAACCTAGGTCTTGCATTGAGCCCAAGATTTGTACTAACAAGTTGGCGCCATCCGTAGGACCAGTTACACAACTGCGTTTCTAAAGCACTTTACCATGAGTAACCAACTGAATGACTCATCCCCAGCCCGAGAGCGTTCAACTGTACGAAACACTCTTGGGAAGGGGAAGAGCAAAGAAGGAGAGCACCATTCACACTCCCTTCCGGAAGAGGTGATAAGGGAATTTTGCGACAAGCATTATGACCAACTATTGCCCTTGATGGCCGAGAAAGTCCATGCAAAAAAATTAAGGCTAGTGAAAACCCGCCTTGATTTCGATGACGAGTCTCAGGGAAACTCACACTCTCGAGAGCGATCTCGAAACTCTGAGTCAAAATCCTTGGGGGAAAAAAGGGATGGGAGAAAGCGGAAGACTAGCCTCAGTGTGAGGCCTGGACCTTCCGAAAGTTCCCACTCCCGAAGCGTTTTCTCCAGACTCAGCAGAGAACCCGAAGACGACGATGAAAGGACCAAGCACCTTCGGTCAACCGTGTTCACCCGTCTAGGGGAAAAACGAAGAGATTCAAATCACGCCTGGGGGAGAGAAGACCGGATGTGTTTTCTCGACTTAGATCCAAAAGTCGCGCTCGAAGAGAGCGAAGAATGGAAGCCAAACGCAACAGGCGGGACAGACAACCATCCGCAGAAGGGGGTCTGGATAGACAAAGAAGTAGAACACCCAGCCCAACCGATAGCCGCGCCCCCGCTCTAGGGAGAAAGGCGCCGGAAGCATAGATGCCTACTCTGGTTCTGGAAGGCGAAGGGAACGGACACACGTGGAAAGCGAAGATAGTACTGGGGGTATTGGGAAGCCAGATCCGGGAAAAACAGAAGGGGTGCGGATGATCTCTATCATCCGTACGATATTGAAGACAAGGACCCTTTCACGCAACGGATCAGGAATTTCGAGTTCCCAAGAAGGACCCGGATGCCCACAAATGTCAAAACCTATGACGGGACAGGGGATCCAGAGGACCACTTGAAGAATTTTTGTACTGAAGCCAAGGTAGAGAGGTGGGCCATGCCCACCTGGTGTCACATGTTCAACTCCACTCTCATGGGTCATGCACGGATGTGGTTTGATGAATTGCCGGCAGAGAGCATAGACAGCTTTGAAGACCTTCGGAAAAGTTTCTTGTCCTACTTCCTCCAGCAAAAGAAATATACCAAGGATCCGGTGGAACTCCACCTAATCAAGCAAAGAGAAGGGGAGAAAACGGCGGCATTTGTTGACCGCTTCAAGGCGGAAAGCATGCATGTGAAAGGTGCCCCAGAGTGCATGAAAGTTTCAGGCTTTATACATGGGATTAATAATCCGGAGCTGATCAGAAGGCTCAACGATAAAATCCTAAAAACTGTTGACGAAATGTGGAAGGTGACCACTGCTTTCCTCCGCGGTGAAACAGTCGCGGCTAATTTGTCAAGAAAGAAGCAAGACCGCTCTTCGTGGAAATCTCACGAAGGGGGGTCCCGGGCATCCAACAGTCAGGCCTTTGAAAGAAAAACAGAGTTCAAAGGGCGCTTCAGGGCAGATCGGAGGCGGAATGACAGATACACGCCCCTCATGAAAACACCAAAGGAGATTTTGGCAATGGACTCAGTCAAATTCACAGCCCCACCGCCCATGGCAAGTCCGGCCGAATCAAGAAACAAGGACAAGTACTGTGACTTTCACAGAGAAAGGGGACACCACACGGATGAGTGTTTCCAGTTAAGAAAGCAGATTGAGGAGGCGGTCAGATCCGGCCAGTTAGCACACTTGGTAAAGGAGATCAAGAATGGGAGCCAGAAGGGCGGAGCCGCTAAAGGCGGTAAGAAAGAAACCACAGCCAAGGATAAGGCCCCGGCCATATTCATGATACAAACTTGGCAACGGAATGTTAAACAGAAGGTATCATCCAATACCGAGCCAAATTTGGAAATATCTTTCCCTCCGATAGAGGAAGACGATTGGGATGACCATCCGTTGGTAATAAAGGCCGGAGTAGGCGGGCACCACGTACATCGGATGTACGTGGACAACGGAAGCACCTCTGAGGTCCTTTACGAGCATTGTTTTAACCGCCTGAGCCCGGAAATCAGGAAGAGAATGATCCCCGCCACCGCACCGCTTCTCGGTTTCAGCGGCGAATTATCATGGCCTTTGGGACAAATTCTGTTAGAAGTTACATTAGGTGATGAAGAGAATTCAGCTAGCGCATGGATGAACTTTATGGTGGTCAGGTCACCCTCTCAATATAATGGCATAATAGGCCGTCCGGGGATACGACAGCTCAAAATTATCCCTTCCACGGCTCACGGCATGATTAAATTCCCCACCTAGGGCGGAGTAGTCACCTTACGTAGTGACAAAGTCATTCCCGTAGAATGCCAAATGGTCGCGGAACCGCAATCACAGCAGAGTTCTGAGGAAACTCCGACAAAGAAGGAGTTAAAGTAGCAATCCATCCAGAATTCCCAGACCAAACTGTCATTGTGGGAGGGAGCCTGATAGATCAAGGAAAGAAGGACCTGAGTGAGTTGTTGAAGAGCAATCTGGATATCTTTTCCTAGCAACCATCAGACATGACTGGGGTGCCACTGATGAGTGTCTAAATACTCATCATTTCTTTCACATTTTGACTGCAAAAACATTTAAAAACATGCAGTTATGCTTCAAAATTCAGAAAATATTATTGGATTGTGTTTTTATATGTTTCAAATGCAAAATGATTGAAAACAAGTGAAAATGAGCAAAGTTTGCATAAATGGCAAGTCTAGTCCCGCGAGTTTCAAAAGTTGTCAAAATTAGTCCTTGGTTTGCAAAAAAATGGAAAATTATATTTTATGATCCTTGTACTATTGACACTTGGCAAGAAATATCCTTTTGATAACTGTGGTGAAATTACAACCCAACCCCCTCAACTTTCAGGGAATTACACAATTGGTCCCTAAAGTTTAAACCTTATAACTAATCCCTAAAACCATTAAATCTAAAAACAACCCAACCCTAATTAAACCTAATCCAAACCGGACCCTTTATTTAAATAAACCCAAGCCCAACCCACTTAAATAAAACCCAAGCCCAACCTTATATAAACCCGACCCAAACCACCCTTAGTTATAAAACCAGGGTCAAACCCAGTCAAACCCACTCTCTTTATCCTTTCCCTCTCCCACCTTCACTGTAACAAAACTACTCCTCCACATCCCTGGTTTTTCTTACACCTCACCCCCCACCTTTCCACCTCACCTATCTACTCCACCAGCTCACCCTTCCACCTCCACAACCAACCAAATTTCTTTAATTGCTCCCAAACTGCCCAACCCACCTTATATAACTTTTGGCGCCAAAAAGTGAAACCAAAGATTCAGATTGCTTTGAATTAATCTAATGGGTGGGAAATGATGAGAAGTCGACAAGGAAGTTTTTGGGATGATATTTAAAGAAAAAGAAGCACAGAAGATCAAGTTGTCACTGTATTTAGAAAAAGAATTTCGTAGTATAGGTTTTTAAATAAAG
The DNA here is from genome assembly GCA_021014915.2 of Artemisia tridentata subsp. tridentata. Lineage (NCBI taxonomy): Eukaryota > Viridiplantae > Streptophyta > Magnoliopsida > Asterales > Asteraceae > Artemisia > Artemisia tridentata. The sequence continues at coordinate 160,421,347 of CP139504.1, read as the reverse complement.
TTCAGTTAAATTTTATTGTATCTTTAATTTCAGTTGAATGTAATTTTCAGTTTAAGTTTAATTTCAAGCAAATCTTGTATCATTTTAGTTTTAATTTCAATTTTCAGTTAAACCAGTGAATTAAAATTTGTTGTTGTTTAATTTCAAAAGCATATCTTTTCAGTATAAATAAGCTAAGGTAAGTTTGTGACACCTTATTGTTAGCTTATCATCACTTATTCAGTGTTAATTTTGAAAAGAAACCAAAAGTCAAGAAAAGTCAAACTAAGTCAACCAGTACTGTAGCATTGCTTATTTGCAGCTTATTTCACTTTTTCTGTGTTCATTTGCTTAATTAGAGGTTAAAACAAGTTAGTTTTATAGTTAGTATTAGTTAAATCTCAATTTTCATCCTAGTGTTTAAAACAGTCAACAAGTCAACTTTTAAGCAATAGCTTATTGAGGGCTTATTTTAAACTTGTATATGCTTTTCTCAGTCAAAATAAGTTATTCAGATATTAAATGATCAGGAGTTTAAGTTCTATCAGTATTTCATAATTTAAAATCTCAAAGCTAGTACTTAAAGGGCTGTTTGGATTGTGGGTCAAACTGGGTCATTTGGGGTGTACACTATTCACTTGCCATTTGGTCTGATTTGATTGAGCTTATAACAGCTTATTTCAGCTGTTTTCATCATCACACTGTCTATTTTGATGCATGGTTTTGCAACCTTACAACAGGTTTTACCTCTCAAGGGATCTCAAGAGGCTTACAACCCCACCAGGCAGTGTACCTGACCGATGTAGTATAGTGTAGTGGTAAGTACGGGGGATTGATCGTTCTCCACAGGGAATAGTGTTCGTTAGGTATGAAAAACTACTCTAATAGGTCTAAGGGTAAGAGAAGATTCTTTTTATGTTTTTATATTTTTATGAAAGCAAGTAAAATCTCGGGTTTTAAGGAGTGGGCGGAATTAGTTGCTAGTCAACTAACCCAAATAACTACGAATGCAAATAAAATAAAATAACTGAAAATGAAAAGGTTGGTAAAACTTATGTGGAGAGAAATGTGTTTACTTAGATTTCCTTACTCCCTAACTATCTTTTACCGGTTGATTAGTGTATATTAATCGCGTGGATGACGGGTGTATTCCTTAATACCAATCGTGGGGTGGCGTACGTACTTCCCCAACTCTACAAGCTCCTATTTAACTCCTATGTCGAGCCGGCTAGGAAGCTCCTAACATGGGATCACTAGAATTCGCTTGTGCATTAAATACAACCATAAAAACCTTAGTACGCATTGGTTCATGCTTCTTAAGACGTTCAAGCAAGTTACCGAATAGGAGGTTAGCCAGTTTTCTTAAGCCTAACATAGATAAACAATCATCCAATACAACTAATAACACACTAATAACCAATAATCAATAGCTAGGTTTCATTAGATCTAAGCAAACACAAGATAAATCTAGCCTAGCATGTTAAACAAAAGACAAGAACAAGATAGAATCAAACAACACATAGACATATTGAATGATTAATTGATAACTTATCTTCAATGTAACATGGAAGATCTCAAGGCAAAAAGCCTTGAAAAAGCTGCTAAAATCGTCTTAGGGTTTTTCACACACAAAGTTCCACACAAGTTCCACACTAATGACAAAAAATTGCAAAACTATATATAGACTTTCAGATCTGACGGCGTCACGTTATGGAGTGTGACGCCGTCACCTCGCCGCTTTTAGGGTTCCCGGATGGCCTTCTTGACGCCGTCCCTCTTTAGCTTAAGCCGTGACGACCTTGATCATTTCAAAGGGTGACGCCGTCAGAATTCCCATGCAAATTTCTCTGGCTTATCATGAGTAATTTTCATATCCACCACTTTTGCCAAGCCATGACGCCGTCAAGAACAAATCCTGACGCCGTCAAAGGTACTTTCCAGCACAATTTTGAGACTTTGCCGTTTTCTTCACTTTTATGCTCCAAAAACGTCCAAAATGCTTCCTTTTCCAGATTTCTTCTCCAAAGTACCTAAAATGACAAAAGGAACGATTTAGGGCAATATTTGATCAAATAAATACGATTTAGGGCTTAAATGACCCCTTAAAAGCGGTACACTTTTCGCTGTTTTCATCATCACACTGTCTATTTTGAAGTTTGTGCAAGTTTTGAGCAGGGGACTGAAATCACAAGGTCTTAGCTGTCATAACAAGCTCCAAATAAGATGGGCTTATTTTGGAGTCCTATTTACAGTTCTCAGGTTCTTGTCATTCCATATTCAGTTCCATTTAGTGTTTTTAGTGTAAAGTTATAACCTTGTTCTGTTATATTAGGCAATTTTTAAGTTAAGTGCATATTTCATTTATGCTGCATCATTTTCAATATCTGTTTTCTCAGCTTTTTCATTGGACTAAATCTGCTTATTTAGTTGTTAATTTTGTTTGAATTTTGTTTTTATCAGTAGTATGCTAGTTAGATGTAATCTGTTTTAGCTTATTTCCTGCTTTCTAGCTTATTTGGTAGGGCTGCAAGTAGCATTTAGTCTGTCCCATTCCCTGTCCATACACTGAGTGCTCAGTGTACAAGCCCAAGTTCACAAGCCTTTCAAGTGCTTAATTGTGGACCCCAAGGCTTGAGCCTTGGCTTTTTGAAAAGCCCATAAGCTCAGCTTATTGAATCAAGTTTTACCTTGGACCCTTGTTCACCCCTGTGGGCCCTACATTGGCCTACAGGTTTGCATTTTGGCCTGTTTTAGTGTAAGTTTTTGCCTTTTGCTTATTTGCTTAGCATAGCTTATCTCTTGTGCTTATTTCTTTTATTCTGCTTATTTCAAGTTCCTTTAACCCTATTGTAGCTTAATCCTCCCTCTGTGTTCACTATGTAGCTTATTTGTAGCTTGTTCATCATCAAAATCCACTTAAGCTTGAGAAAAGCTTAACTGTGGAGAATTTAAGCTCCCAAATAGCTTATTTTTGAGTTCTAAACTAGTTGTCTTCATTAAAGTTTCATATTTTCAGTGTATAAATAGTTTTGTAAAAGAAAAACAAAGAAAATCCAAATATAAAAAAAGTGATAGCTTCTATTTAAGCCATTTGGCTTATTTTTCTGCTTTTTCAATAAGCACTTTTCATTTTTATATTTTTCTTAGGTTCCTGTACTTATTTAATATTTATAGAAAAAGTTTCAGATTTTTCTTTGTTTATTTAGTATTTATTATAATTTAAAATAGTTTAAATAATAATTAATTAGTAATTAATTAATAATAATTAGATAAAAAGTGTAATAAATATATTTTCAGTTTTAAAATAAGTTTTAGGTTATTTTAGATTTATCTAAGTTAAAATTTTAATTTTCTAGGATAATTTCCTATTTTCTTTTAATTTAGTGCATTTTAAATAATTAATAAATAGTTTTTAATTAATAATAAATATATAAATAGTCTAATAATTTATTTTCTTTTTCCAATAATTTTCTTTTATTATTAGGATTGTAAAAATATAATTTTCATATCCGTAGGCCTTTTATTTATCAAATCTCACGTTTTATTTCGTACGTTTACGTAAAATTAAATTAAACGTACGCGTTTTTAGATTTTAGACGTTTCTAATTATTTTGCTTTCACGTACTCGTTCTTATAGCTTATTTAAGCTATTTTCTTTTATTCCTTAGTGTAAAACACTTAAAACCCTTTTCTGTTCAATTATCACCCGATCACAGATTCGTTTTATTTCAGTTTACACACCTCGTTGGGACTTAACGACCCGGGGATACACTAAACTCCTTTGGTAAATTGCATCGTGCCCTAGATTGTTTGACTCTTGTTGACCATTTACTTGGTCAATATTAGTTGACCGTTTGGGGCCGATCAGCCACGGAGCGTAGCAGAACACAAGCTGAACATCCGGGAGGGGTATGCCCCAGTGAGGCAAAAGAAACGTGGGCAGGCCCCAGAAAGGAACAAAGCAATTAACGAGGATGTGGCAAAATTGGTAGAAGCTGGCATAATGAGGGAGGTCCACTACCACGACTGGCTGTCAAACCCGGTCCTGGTCAAAAAGAGTGACGGAAGCTGGAGAATGTGCGTGAATTTCAAAGATCTGAACAAAGCATGCCTAAAAGATTGTTACCCTCTTCCGGACATCGACTGGAAAGTCGAATCCCTCTGCGGATACACCTTCAAATGATTTTTGAATGCGTACAAGGGATACCGCCAGATACATATGGCCGCAGAAGATGAGGAAAAAACTGCGTTCCACACAAGCCAAGGGATTTTTTGCTACAAGAAAATGCCTTTTGGGTTGAAAAACGCAGGAGCCACATACCAGCATCTAGTGGACAAAGCCTTCGACAAACAGATCAGTTGGAACCTGGAGGTATATGTGGATGACCTGGTCATTAAGAGCCATTCGGAGATGGAAATGTTAAGGGACGTGGAAGAAACCTTCATGACTCTCCGAAAGATAAACATGAATTTGAACCCAAAAAAGTGTACCTTCGGAGCAGAAGAAGGAGTATTCCTGGGGCATGTGATCAGTAAAAAGGGAATTAGGGCTTGCCTGGAGAAATCCGAGGTCGTTTCCCGGTTGCCTTCCCCACGGACTCTTAAAGAGGTACAAAGCTTAAATGGAAAATTGGCTAGTCTGAACCGTTTTTTATCAAAGTCCGCGAAAATGTCTTTACCGTTCTTCAAGACACTAAAGAAGTGTATTAAAAAGAGCGACTTTCACTGGGTACCGGAAGCGGAACAGGCGTTCAAAGAGATGAAGAAGCACATCGCCAACCTTCCTACCCTCACGGCTCCCCAACCAAGAGAAGAACTAATTATGTACTTGTCTGCGGCAAAAGAAGCAATCAGCGCGGTTCTGTTGGCAGAAAGAGGACCACGCTAGGAGCCCATCTACTTCAACAGCCGCATGTTACAAAGTCCGGAGATAAACTATAGCCCAATGGAAAAGTTGGTGTTATCACTGGTTCATGCGGCCAGAAGACTCAAGAGGTACTTTCAGGAACACCCAATAGTGGTCATCACAGACCAACCAATCAAGCAAATGTTTGCAAAGACAGAAAATACAGGCAGGATGGCTAAGTGGGCTATTGAACTAGGAGAACATGACATCAGTTTCAGGCCACGGACGACCATAAGAGGACAAGTATTAGCTGATTTCATTGCAGAAATTTCGGAGGAGGAGGCTCCGGCAACAGAAGTAACCGCGGAAGAGCTGCCATACGCCGAGCCATGGAACTTGTACACCGATGGGTCCTCTTGTCAAGAAGGATCCGGAGCAGGCCTAATCCTTACAAACCCCGAAGGTATGGAATTCACTTATGCTTTGAGATTCGAATTTGATACATCCAACAACGAGGCAGAATACGAAGCACTGCTAGCGGGTTTAAGGATACCGGAACAGATGGGGGTAAAGGACCTGTCCGCAAATGTAGATTCTCGGCTGGTCGCGAATCAGATCAATGGTGTATATGAAGCAAAGGAAGAGAGTATGGCACGGTATCTAGCAAAAGCCAAGGCCCTGGTACAAAACTTCCGCACATTCTCAATAAGACAGATTCCGCGGAGTCAGAACAAGCAGGCGGACGCACTAAGTAAAATAGCCTCCACCAGCTTTTCCCACTTGACAAAACAAGTCTTGGTTGAAGTCCTGAAAGATAAATCGATCGAAGAGAAAGAGGTCATAGCCATGGTAGAAGAAGACAGGGACACTTGGATGACCCCACTCCTTGAATACTTGAAAGATGGAGTGCTACCCGCGGATCAGAAAAAGGTCAGGAAGTTAAAAATCAAAGCGAGGCAATACTCTGTCATTAACGGAGTCTTATTCCGTAAGTCATTCCTGGAGCCATGGTTGCGATGTGTGGGGCCAATGCAGGCCAACTATGTGATCAGGAAAATCCATGAAGGTTCGTGTAGCATGCACTCCAGACCACGGGCTATTGTTGCAAAAGCGATAAGATCTGGATATTATTAGCCCACCATGCATAGGGACGCACGGGAAGTGATCCAGAAGTGCCATGACTGCCAAGTCCATCGACCGGTCCCCAGGAATCTTCAGCACAAGTTGACTCCTATCACCTCTCCCTGACCATTTTATAAATGGGGCCTAGACATCTGCGGCTCATTCCCAGAAGCTCCGGGGAGGATCAAGTATTTAATAGTGCGGATAGATTACTTCACAAAGTGGATTGAAGCTAAGGCCCTTGCAACCATTACCAGCAATCAAGTTAAGAAGTTTGTATGAGATAATATCGTGTGCAGGTTCGATCTGCCGGGGGAGATTGTGGCGGATAACGCCAAGCAATTCAGGTACAATCCTTTCAAAGATTGGTGCGAGAAGCTCAACATCAAGCAGCGGTTTGCATCGGTAAAACATCCGCAGGCAAACGGATTGGTCGAAAGGGCAAACAGAAGCTTGAGAGAAGGGATTAAAGCGAGAATCGACCAGGGAAGCCGAGACTGGTTGGAAGAGTTACCGCATGTGCTCTGGGCGCACCGGACTATGATCAAATCTAGTAATGGGGACACGCCGTTCTCCCTAACCTACGGGACGGAGGCCGTGATTCTGGTGGAAATAGGAATGCCATCTCTGAGGTGCGCTCTGTTTGACCCAATAGCAAACGAAGAGGCTCTACAGCTGAACTTGGATCTTGTGGAAGCAAGAAGAGAAGTCGCGGCCATTGAAGAAGCGAGAAGTAAAGCCAGGATGGAAAAATACTATAATGCTAAGGTCCACGACAAAAGCTTCAGGCCAGGGGATTTTGTTTACCGCAACAACGACGCTAGCCTGGTTGAGGACACTGGAAAGCTGGGCCCCAAATGGGAAGGCCCATACGAGGTCGTAGAAGCATTGGGCAAAGGAACATACAGGCTCAGGAACCAAGATGGCCAAGACATCCCCCGGACATGGAATATCCAGAATCTCAAGAAATGTTACTTGTAATTAAAATGTAAGTGTTCCCATCTTTTGTGGCTGACCGCGGTTCTAACCGGCAGCGGGAACTCATCCTAGCATATCTAGTCATTTTCATGTACTTTGTTTTCTGATTAATGATATGCGAAGTCCGATCAACTCCGCAGATTTTCTAAAATTTACTTAGTCATTTTTTCTTTCTTTTATTACTTCTGTCATATGCATGCATAACCCGAAAAACAATTCCGCAATTACAAAAATGCGTAAGAGGTGTTGCAAGCCCGGCATGAGGACATTGCACCTCCGAATTATCTAAGGCATATAAGTGGTATTGCAAACCCATTGACCAAACCAAGCTATCCCCGGAAACCTAAAAGTACGGATACACAGAGATAGTAAACTAAGTCCGGCCATACAAGCCTCGGCAAAAAAGAAAAAAATACATGATATAAACAACCAAGTGTTAGACACAACAAAAATGGTTAAGTTGTATTCATATTCAATTACAATATACGCGGATGCATACATCCGGATTACATCATCAAAGGTTAAAAGCTTCACAGATTTACGGCAGGGTAGATATAGTCAAAATATCACCCGAGGAACAGCTGAAGAAACAAAACAACTAACTCCCGAACTCGTTAGGCTCGAGTTAAAAAAGGACGGCAGTATCAAACATGTCATCATGCTGGGCACCATCATCCCCGTTCGGAGCAGTTACCGGCCCTGAAGGAGTGACAACGGTCAGAGGCTCAGCAGTCGCGGGACTAGCACTGGAAGAAGGCCCGGAGGAGGTAGAAGCAGGAACAGATACAGCAAGGGGTCTATCGCTATAGTCAAACTCTGTCTGGTACTTCCTGTTCTTTATCTCATTGTATGCAGCAATGGCCTTGGGGCGAGCAATAGATTTTAACACGGACTCCGGAAGGATACGCTCTTCCGCGACAGGGGGCTTGAATGAAAACTCTTTAGCCCCCGGAGCCCGATCTTCCTCCAATACCAGCTGTGACATCAAAAGCTCCAACGGTGCATCCTTACAAGCCTCAAGGGATTCTAGCAACGGGAAAGGCACATTCGCTAACCTTTCCACCGCATCCTGAAACTACCTTTGAGCCTCGGGGTTGTAAGCCTCCACATCTTGAAGTTTAACTCCTTTTGACCCATGGACAACCCCGGCCTCCAACCCTTGACGGACCCCCTCCGCTATGGCCGCGGAAATACAACCGCCTAGCCTGGTCTTCAGCTCAAACGACTCCTTAAATTTCAGAAAAGCATAGCGAAAACCATGGCCGATGACCCAGCGTTTACCCTCATATGTCGTCAAGTACTGAGGGAAAAGTTCCTTATCAAACTCCTCATTTAGAGCGTCCAGCTTCCTATCCAATTTGGCTATGTGTTCCTCGAAGCTGGCGTGGACAGCAGTCTCCCTCTCCTCAACAAGCTTTCCCACCTGATTCTGAACCTGTTGCTCCAAGGTACCATAGATTATCTCCAGACCCGACACCCTTTGACCCAACTCCTCATTCTTCGCGAGCAACTCCACATTCTTCGTGGCCAACTCCGCGTTCTTCTTACCATACTCTCCAACTAGGGCCACCGACGCAGACAACTTCTCACATTGAGAACGGAGCTCAGCCAACTCTTTGTCCTTGGATTCCGCGGCCGCCTCCAATTCGGATACGCGGCCACGGAGAGCAGTAGTCCCAGAAGACTCACCCTCCAACTCATCAACCCGGGTTCTCAAATCAGAAACTAGCTTCTCCTTCCTTTCCAACCTTTTACCAAGCTTGTCATTCTGCTGCAGCTCATATTCCAACCGTAGACGAATCTCGGAATTCATACATATCTGCTGAGAGGAGAGCATGTTGTACTGGTTCAAGATGTCTTCGGCTCCCATATTCCGCAGCACAGACACATACCCAGGGGTAGCGACATTATCAACAATGCTGCGGCAAATCCAAGGCTCATCCATTTTGAACCCGTTGGTGGGCAACCACTTTTGAACATAGGTTGCAGAGGCCTCAGCAGTGTCAACCGAAACAGACTGGTAAAAATCCTCCGAATCACCAAACTCTTCAACCTCGGCCTCAACATGCCCAGATGCACCTTCAACATGATCTGGGCCTGGAACCTCAACAGATGGACCCGAAGACTCAAGGTGGACGGACTCAGTGGGGTCGCAGAATCCTCATGGGTAGGGGTAGCAGAAGAAGAAGTAAGAACAGTGGCATTCTTCATGATGTTGGCATCCGTATGAGGGCCAGAACGCTCCAGCTCATCTCCTGACTCGTCCCGCAGTTCAAGCACAGGAATATCACCCGCGGAAAGATCACCTAAAAGATGACAACAAAACGTATGATAGTACAAACAACATACGCGGCAAAAAAAAAAAAAAAAAAAAAAAAAAAAAAAAAAAAAAAAACAGCGAGTCATACCTGACCCGGCCGCAGTCTCCTTGCGAACAAGCCTTTTCTTCTTCTTGGGTTTCTCGGGCGCATTAATAACCACCCTCTTCTTCCCAGCCCTCTTGTCGGCCTTAGCCGCCTCCAGCTCATCCACAACGGTGCGATCACCAACTTAAGCACATCTTCCGATGGCTCAACAACACGCGGGGCCGTCTCTGCCCTCAACGTAGGCTCACCTTCCTTCAAGGTGCGCTCCCCAGTCGCCACCTTGAACACATCCGGTTGAGTAATAAAGGAGAAAAAATCCATTTCTGCAAAAATCAAAGTATAAAGTTAGACGCGGACGTACACAAATAAGAAAAAGTAGTAAAACAGATCCAGCAACCCACCCGTATCATCCGGCCATAAAAAGGTCGGGCGGCTAGAATCATCGTCCCAGGTCTGGCTTAACCCTATAACATTCAAAAAGACCTCCAGATATTTCTTAAACGCGGCCCTCTGGGTATCAAGGCGCCGCAACAACTTTTGATCCAAGCCCGCGTCAGACGAGGAGGGCCGCGGTCTATAGAGACCTTCTCATACCACAGAATAGAAAGAGGAAAAATGGTTTTCTTTACAAAAAAGAAACGGTCCTTCCAATTTTTGACCGAATCAAGGGCGGCAGTGTAACAGACAGGAACGACTAAAGACTTGGGACCTTTTCTCTTCTCTAAGGTCATCCAGCCGTTGGTGATACCGGCATAATAAAACTTCCTAAATAGGTCAACAGTGGGAATACCACCGTGTACACGACAGAGAATCTCAAAGTGACTAATCCTACACGCAGTTAGGACCGATAACTGCAAAAGGTGGATCTGGAAGTATTCTAAAACACGAAGCAAGAACAGCGAAAGGGGAATTCTAAAATTTCCCAACTCAAAGAATCTAGTATAAACACCTATTTTCCCTTCCGGGGCATCCCTAATAGTATCCCGGATGCCGGGTGCCTCCGGTAAAAGGTGGGATGTTATACTTCCTACAAAATTCATTTACATCCTCCTGAGTAAGCTTAGAGGTCACACTACTTATATGATCGGGTGTCATCCTAAGTAATCAAAAAACGAAATGTAGAAGAAACCTAACCTGAAAATCTAATTCCGGGAGTAAAGGAAGCAACAAGAATAAATGCGGAGCAAGTCTTTCTTTTCTAGAGAGGGGGAAAATAATTACTGTGTGTGAAAAAAGAATAACAGTGGCATACCCCTTGGTATTTATAGCCACAAACACACACGCGCCATCAGTTCAATCGAAAGGCCACAAAGTTGCCACGTCCCCGAATACTTATTGGACGGCTAAAGATCTACCCAGATGAACCGTCACGATTGTCACAGAAAACAAACGGTCAGCCGCCGAAACATCACGTCAGTCAGTAAATAAGTGGGTAAAAAACGTTTCGCGACTACCAATGACAGGTTGTCACAACCGAAACAAGCGGAGAGTGGAATATCTAGTCAGCAACATGGAACACGCGGCAATAACAACCGCGGATGTTAAAAGAGTCTATTCAATAAGGTGCGGCATTTCTAGCCGCGGAACTCCAAATAAGTCTAGAACACTTGCTCTTAAACCAAACAAGTATACTAGACTGGGGGACTTGATCGTGTATAGTACCCCCGGACCCAACATACTGGGCCGGACAACTTAAACCGTGGCAGAGCCAAGACGGACAAGAGCACATTATAGACTCTAGCCTTGCCAAGTCGGACAAGAACACGCCCCGGTCTCGCCAGGACGGGCTGGAACACACCAGCGGTCGCCGCCAAAAGCCAGATCTCTTGGGATTATGTCTCTCACGTGATCTGACACCTACCTACTAGGGGAGACACAATTTGGCTCACAGAGTCCCGATGCAGCTACAGGACTTGTGTGGGTAGTATAAATACCCCCACCTCATTTATTACTCTCAACTAATAGCATTTACTCTCACATAGTCCGCATATACACTTTCTTTCTCTAAACAATATACTTACTCTTACACCGGAGGCCAACCGCGGAAGCCCCTTTCCACGGTAAGACTAACGGTGGTGCTTTTCCTTAGCTGTTGATACATAATCTAGCGCGGGCTGGATTCGACGACTCTCCCTGGGCCGTTCGTCATCTTCTCGAGCCCTGAGTAGACCTGTTCAACAAAGAGAACCCGTTAGGAGTGGACCCGAGGTCGTAGCCCCGGGATCCACCTCCGACGGTCAAGTTAGTATCGATGCGATATAGCCTACGAGAGTTAGGTTTGGAATAACCTGTTCTGTTCTGTTATTATATCTCTCTGAAGAAGGGGATCCCAGCCATATATTTATAGGGCATAGATTAGGGTTTAGGCGTAGAGTGGGCCGCTGTCTGCCGGGCCTGGCCCATTCCTGGCCCAGTCCAGGCTATACGTCCACAAGCCCCCCAAGTCTAGTGTGACATAGTGCATGGCTATGTTATGCTAGACTTAAGTTCTTGTTCATGGCCTCGTAGGCCCATGTGTGCGCAACTCAGGTGTGCACATGGGACGGACCATACCGCGCAGCCCAAATGCGACAGTGCGCACTGGGTCCATGGCGCAGTCCTGTTTAGCCCATTAGACTATATCCGAATCCGCGACCTTGTAGGCGCGTCCGTGGTGACCATGTTCCATCCTGAGTAACACCCGTTCTTACATGACGGGGAGGGATGCGCATATGCTAGGTTTCCCGCCACAGTGTGACAGTAAAGACCCCGTAAGAAGAACACGTAGTTCTATAGTTGGGGTAACACTGACATTGCGATTGTGAGAGTCTCACAATGGTGAAGGTGGATCCCGTATGCCGCATCCTGGGTAAGGGCGTACCTTTTGTACCAGTAGCGATGCAGCATGGTGCGACAGAAGACGTGCTTCTGTGGCAGAGGTGCGCGCTGTGCGCGACAAGGAGGTGCGCGCTGTGCGCGACAAGGAGGTGCTTCGAAATATACCTGCGTGACGCGTACGGAAACAGTGGTATTATATACCCTGGTAGCCCCCCCAAGTTTGATGGTGCTACTCATGTAGGAGCATTAAACTTAGTTATTCAAATCCTGAAAAACACTTAATGCAAATATTAAAAGTATATGCCGCGAATCGCAACATATAAAACCTAATGAAGTAAAAGATTAGCGTGAAGCAATATATAGCACATAGCATGTGAAATTAACACATAAGAGAAGTAGCAGTGCGAATTACACCTATCGTGAGGTTTTACAAACTACATAAATAATTAATTGTTTTTTTTTTTTTTTTTTTTTTTTTTTTTTTTTTTATATATAAAAAAAAAAAAAAAAAAAAAAACAATAACCCGGATGGACACACCGTGACCGCGACTAATAGTTGCAATCGCACGCACAGACGCAGATGGATGTATCGTGACCGCATAGACTCGAACGTTTGTGGATGATCGCAGATGAACATAACATGACCACGGCTTTTGTCCAGTGCGCTCATGGCGATTGACTAGCATCGTGGTGCCTGTACTGTTCCCGCTTTTGTCCAGTGCGCTCATGGCGATTGACTAGCTAATCTGCGAAGATGTCCGAACGCACAGCCTAACGCGGGTAGATTTATCGTGACTGCGTTCGAACGTGCAAACAAGCGCGAACAAGCATACCAACCGTAAAAACATTATGTGCGCGAATTAATTCGCGGCTAAAAGATAAAGTAGGTCCGATCGTGCGAACTTAGTGCGACTATAGATAAAATCGTGTTTACCAAGTTAAAAGATTTACATAAAATCTTCTGAATATTTAAAAGATAACATATCTTACCGATTTAAAAGACATGTACAAAAAATATTGGGATATCTTTTTAAATTTTAGAAAACATTGGTAGTATCTTATTACCAATTTAAAAAGATCAAAATACCGGCTTTTGAACTCGATGGTTGCTTTCCGGTGATGTGAGAGCACGAAACTTGTCGGGTCTCACGGATGGCGCCAACTTGTTGATACATAATCTGGCGCGGGCTGGATTCGACGACTCTCCCTGGGCCGTTCGTCGTCTTCTCGAGCCCTGAGTAGACCTGTTCAACAAAGAGAACTCGTTAGGAATGGACCCGAGGCCGTAGCCCCGGGATCCACCTCCGACGGTCAAGTTAGTATCGATGCGATATAACCTACAAGAGTTAGGTTTGGAATAACATGTTCTGTTCTGTTATTATATCTCTCTGAAGAAGGGGATCTCAGCCATATATTTATAGGGCATGGATTAGGGTTTAGGCGTAGAGTGGGCCACTGTCTGCCGGGCCTGGCCTAGTCCAGGCTATACGTCCACATTAGCAGTTTTACGAAGTATTTAGCACAAAATCCGCCCCTGCCAAGAGCTAGTCTAACCTAGGTCTTGCATTGAGCTCAAGATTTGTACTAACAATCTGGTTCCTCAAACTGAAAATACAAGACAAATGAAAATTATATATATTTTTTTCTTTTTATCGTTGATCAACCTGATCATAATTCACAAAAATTCATGTATATCCGGTATTAGTTTAAGTTTTCTATATGCAATATTATATATGACTTTCCACTTAAAAAATATGATGATATGAGATTGAATTTCCACGTCCAACAATAAGCAACATTGTGTTGGGTGAAATGAAGTTGAACCGAATATTTAGTCACCGGATGAATAGGGAAATAAATATATGGTGAAAATCCAATACACCGTAGTGAGAACAGATAAAACTAGGGGTGTTCATTGTTTGGGTAATACCCACCGAACTTGTTACCGAACCAAATTTGCCAGAACTGAACCGAACAGAATTAATATTCGGTTTTCGATTTGGTTATTATTTTGGCAATTTAAACCGAAAACCGAACCGAGAATCGAATTCAAATAAATATAATTTTATTTTACATGTTTATATATATAAAAAAAAAGATATTAAAACTCTTTCATACTATGAATATAGTATTTTTTTAAGTTTGAAAAATCTTGTCCTAAAAATCTATATAAATAAATGAATTAATAATTAAAATTATGTAATTCGAGTTATTCGATTCGGTTTTTAGTTATGGGGGTTCGGTTTTCAGTTATTCTATTCGGTTTCGGTTCGGTTTAATCAATTTGAATTCAATTCGGTTTTCGGTTATACCTAGAAAAAAATAACCGAACCAACCGAACCGAATAAATCGAACAACCCGATAACCGAACCGATGAACACCCCTAGATAAAACCAAGGGTTGTGATATAATAGTGCACGAAAAATGAGGACATTGAACCGGTGACTGTACCTAATGATAACTTCGATAAGATTAGAGTTTAATTCGGATTAAGGGTGGAGGGAGTGGTTTCACCTATCCATCCCTTCACCAAATTTTCACATCATCAATACCCAATAAAAATCTTCCAACTCACACTTCACCAATTCACCCCAATTTTCACCAATTTGGTGGCATTGGTTTCACCTAATCACCTAATTGCCACATCACCTTTTCTTTTCCATTTATTTTTAATACATAAAATCCCACAAAAACTATATAAATTTAAAAACATAACATTTTATTAATAAAAACTCTACCATAATATATTTGTGTTAATACAAACACATTTTGTAAAACTAGTAACAAATGGGTAAACTTTATACAGAATAAATGAAAAAAAAAATTGCAATAAAATAACAAGCATCACTCACTTGTACTAACAATGTAATACATAAGAAACAAGATGCACCACTTGCTAAGTAATGTCCCACTCTTTTTATTTTTATTTTACCTACCCCATCATCTTCCCCACCCAATACTAAAAAACCTGCAAATAAAAAGAAGTTGCAACCGTAAACTAACAATTTTTTATTATTATTTTTTTATGGCATATAGCCGTTTAAATACGTTGGGGGTGGGCCCCTTTTCATTTCATCCCCTCTCTCTCATCGGTGAACACTACCGATCCACCACCTCACAGCCCTTCACCGACCGGGACGCGGCGGTGTTACCGCCTCACCGATCCCATCACCGAACCATTCCCCGACCCACTCCCTCCACCCTAAGATTAGAGTTTAATTCGGATTAATGCATATGGGCTATGTTATTGGTTTTTCTGGCCTACTTTTAGACGTACTTTTTACATTCTTCACCCTCTTTGTTCAGTTCTGTTTATAGTATCATACAGTTTTTTATTATTAAACTTTATATTTTTAGTTTCATACTTTTAGTTTTATAATATAAAAAAAATTATAAAAATTAAATAAAAAATAAATAAAAAACCAAAAAAACAAAGGGTACCACTTGTAAAAAAAAGGGTTCAATTAACTCTCATATGTTGATTGCCAATATCAAGAATTTATGCATAAATATCTTCAATCGACTGTGCGTTTTAACTTTTAACCCATGAATAAAACTCCATGCAATAGATCGAGAAGCAAGAAACAAATAGGCAAAACAATAAAGAATGTGAGAAACAATTTCTAAAGTGACTTAGTGGTAAGGTAATGTAGTCAAAGTCTTAGAATATACCATTCATTTGCTGGTGAAAATTTTGTGATGTCCATAAAAAAATTCCGGAAATGATCAGGGGGAGTTAGTGAAAGACTTTAATTTCTTGATTATTCTGATTAACCTAGGGGTTTATATAAGGTACAATGCCTAACTAATATTCCTATCAATAAGGAATGATAAACATACGTAAGATAAGTACAAATATGTTACAGATATACACATATTCTATCACACCCCCGCAGTCGAAGCAGGAGGTGGCTTGATGCTTAGAATGATACGAAAGTCTTAAAAAAGAACCTGTGGAAGACCCTTGGCAAAAATGTCAGCAATTTGATAACGTGAAGGCACATGTAAAACTCGGACTTGGCCGCGGGCCACTTTTTCACAAACAAAATGAGTGTCTAATTCTATGTGTTTTGTTCGTTGATGTTGAACGGGATTTCCAGAAAGAAAAATAGCGCTTCATTGTCACAATAAACAAGCGTAGCCTTGGTGATGGGACAATGAAGTTCGAGAAGCAAATTGCAAAGCCAACAAGATTCTGACACAACATTTGCTACCCCGCGATACTCGGCTTCGGCACTTGAACGGGATAATGTTGGTTGTATTTTAGACGACCAAGAGATGATATTATCCCCAAGAAAAACACAATACCCTGAAGTGGACCGACGCGTGTCGGGGCAACCGGCCCAATCGGCGTCCGTATATGAACAAAACGGGCCGTGGTTGATCGATATAAATGTAAGCCATATTCAAGAGTACCTTGAATGTAACGCAAAATGCGTTTTAGGGCTTCTATATGAGCATCATGTGGATTATTCATATGGACGCAAACTTGTTGTACTGCATATGATATATCGGGACGTGTAAAAGTAAGGTATTGTAAAGCTCCCGCCAAACTTCGATAGTGAGTCAGATCTTAATAAGGAACACATGAAGAAGAGCTGAGTTTACTCTTTGTATCAACATGAGTGGGAGCTGATTTGCAATTACTCATACCTGCCCGATCAAGTATTTCCTCCGCATATTTACGCTGACATAAGAAAAGGTTATCCTGAGAACGAGTAACCGCAATACCCAAAAAATAGCTAAGAGGCCCCAAATCTTTCATAGCAAATTCTCTAGCAAGATGACCCATAATAGAAGTACGAAGATGATCAGAAGAAGCTGTGATGATAATGTCATCAACGTACAAAGAATATAAGCCATGTCACGTCCGTTATGATATATAAACAACGAATGGTCTGGTATGTTGTTCTTGAAACCAATTGTAGAAACAAAATCTATGAATCATTGATACCAAGCCCGAGGGGCTTGTTTTAAACCATACAACCATTTCTTTAATAAACAAACATAATCTGGATGAACTGAATATCGAAATCACATAGGTTGATGCATATATACCGTTTCTTGTAGATGACCATGCAGAAACGCATTTTTTACATCAAGTTGATGGATATGCCAAGACTTGGAAACATCGATACTAAGCACCATTCGAATAGTCACGGGTTTGACAACCGGACTAAAAGTTTCGTCACAATCGATTCCAATTTGTTGAGACCTACCACCAAAAACAAGACGGCCTTTATGTCTCTCAAAAGTACCATCAAAATGCTTTTTATGTCTAAAAATCCACATACAACGAATCACATGCATATTATTAGTACGAGGGACCAATTCCCACGTCTTATTTTTGACAAGAGCATCAAATTCATCATTCATAGCTGACTTCCAATTCTTGTCGGATAATGCATCTTTAGGCGTGCGTGGAAGAGGTGAGGGATTACATGAGGAGTGATTCGATTGAATCAATACGTAAATTTTTTCAAGGATTTACAAAGGAAATTATGTAACCCGGATCGTTTTCCCCAACGAAGGAACGAATGGAATTTTGTGATTTTGGATTTGTGAAACGTGTCGTGAATGGTGATAAATGAGAGATTTTTGGATTTTAAACTAAAAATATGAAATTTAAACTAAAAACAATTTAATAAGCAAGGAAAATGTTAATGCAAAGCAAACGTAGCTAAAAACGTAAAGAAATACAACTAAAAACGAGCACGCTCGGGCTAATCTCGAGCCTAAAAAGTCAAAACGAAGAAAACTAATAATAGAAATTTATGATAACAACTAAATTATGCTAAGCAAAGATAATAATAAAACTAGTAGTAAGTAAATAATCTAAAGTTAACGATAACAACCAAAAATAATAAACTAGATTAATCTAAGCAAGCAAATAAGAAATATATAATAAAAATATATACTTGTTAAGCATAACTACACTAAAATCAACAAATAAAGCAACAATCATAATAACTATACTAAGGAAGACAATAAACATAAAAATAGATAATTGAAAAGGGATTAGAAGTCACCAAGTTCGGGCTAATAACGAGCAATTCGGTACAATAACTCAAGTCAATGCCAAAAAATGCCATTCTTCAAGCTAATAAACCCATTACTTTTGGTGTAACTGTGGAGGGTCTTGTTACTCATAGTATTTTAGTGGTTTAGGCAAAAGCTAAAGCTCTTTGTGATGCGTGGGGCCCGATTAAAGACATTGATGAAACACTTGGTTTTACTGGATAACCTGCTCAAAATCTTTCTTCCATTTACATAAATAGTTTATTGAATATAGTTAACATTGGTCGAATATAACACTCAAAATGCAAACTTTATAAAAGAAAATGATTTAAAAATTATATTTTTATAAAAAGTTTTAAACTTTATAACTTAAAAACATACAACTAAGAATTTTATAAAAGAAAGTTATATAAAAAGTTGATTAGAGAAGGTAAAAATAGTGATTAAGTGGGTAAAAAGTGATTAACTAAAACATTATAATAAAGGCTTAAGATTAATATATCATAAACATAAACTAATAATGATTAAATCCTTACATTAAATAAAGATCATTACATGATTTAAAGATTAAAATTAAATTAAAAGCTAACTAATCTAATCTATAAAAAGAAAAAAGAAAAAAAGTAACGAACAGAAAGAAAAAAAATGGAATTCATAAGCGGCTACTCTACTACCTCTGTTTAGAAATAACAAAACTAGAAATAACAATATCTTAATTAAAATTAACATTAATCTACTTAAACTAAAAAATTATTGAAAAAGAAAGAAGAACAATAATTTGATATGCAGCTACTCTCTTTTCTGTCAATTTCTCAATATCCGTACCTGCACATGCATAAACACAAAAACACAATATATTTGGCATATTTGGTTAGTTTTTGGTCTATTTGGTCCGTTTTCTAAGGTAAAAGGTATGTGTAATTTGACACATATCAAAATCCCCCAGACTACGGTATTGCTGTGTCCTCACGCAATGTTATCAACTCACGCTTTTGAAACCAAAAATTTCAAACCTCTTTTTACTAAATTTGAAAAGTAGCAAAATGTTTAAAAGAGATTTAAGAAATCAAAAGTTCTAAAAACGCCCAATTTTTTCCATTTATTCACTTGTACTATTTTTTTACTTTTCTCTTTTTTCTTGTGACGGGATGTTGACTTTCATTATTTCACAATAACTTTTAGGATCACGGAGTAGGAAACATAACTCATAAAGAAGTGACCATACGGATAAAATTCATCGTCCCTGATTTTTCACAAGTCCCCAAACCAAACTTAAAAACGAAATCATTGTTAAATACAAGTTAAGATGCTAACGCTACTCATGAATGTAACTTGTAAACTTTTCACTCCCCAATTATTCTATAAGTTTGGTAAGTGTGCTCATTTTCAAAAGTTTGATCACAGAAATCGAAATTATTATTGTTGTTACTTGTTTAAGTCAAATACTAATTTACCGGGAACCTCGAAAATCTAAGGATCAAAAAGGGCCTTTTCCATGTAGCGGCTTTCTTCTCGGCACATCCCAAACCAGTTGGTTTTAGGTGACCAGGCTTTTGACATCCCACAGAGAATAGTACCGAAATCAGCGGAATTTCGATTTCAAAGATTTTGGATATTCCCACTAAGTTAGTATTAAATACTTAAATAAATAGCAACAAACGATCATTTAGAGATTAGAGACTCAAAGGTGAGATCACTCCATGTAACGGCTTTCTTCTCGGCACATCCCAAACCAGTTGGTTTTAGGTGACCAGGCTTTTGACACCTCACAGAGAATAGTACCGGAGCTTTCGGGGTCTTTGAAATCAACAATCTACCAAATTACCATTTAATCATTATGACAAAAATGAAGAATCCTACATTTATTAAACAACATATACATCTTTATTTTTGCAACATCATAACTTATTGCATTTTGCAATATCATTCCACTTTCTTATTTTGCAATATCATTCCATTTTCTTTCTTTTTTCATTTTTTTCAATTTTTTTTTTTAATATATATGCTTTCTCAAAAAATTTAAATAAAAAGTTGAACTCGGACTCTATATCAAAATTGTATAAAAGTTTGTAACAAAACGATTTCTAATGTTCAAAAGTTTGAAAACAACACTTTTTAGCTTCTGAGTGAAAAAACCACAAATTACACTAATGAGCCTTTAAGATAACCAACTAATCCTTTCTTAGCATCACAACTTATAATTAACTCTATCATTTCTCGTTCTTCGCAAATTTAAAATCTTTAATAAAAAGATCCGTGAATGCTTAGTCAAAAAGGTTAAGGGGACAAGCTAGAGCTCAATGCCCGGTCAAGTCAAAATTTTATTCCTACTCTAACCAATGGAAAGTCAACAATGTGTCAAAACAATTATGATATTTTTACAAAATTTTTTAAATTTTCTCATTTTTTTGGATTTTTTGGTGGAAAAACGGGGTTGCGAGAGTACAAGGCAATAATGCAAGGCAAAATCAAATCAAAAGATCACCCCCCCCCCCCGGACTAAAACGAAACATTGTCCTCAATGTTTTAAAAGGTAAGGGTCATCCTACGCAAATCTAAGGCCGTTTATGAATTATGCCAAATAAATAACGTTAGTCGATAAGATTAAGGATACCAGATTTCCTGTATGATGAGACTCGAGTGGAGATAGACAAAACCATGAGCACGAGAGTCTTCCAATGTCGGGCAAATCCTGCGCAAGACAACAAACACAAAACACAAGAAATGGAAGAGATAGAACTCCTCACGTCACATTTATTAGTAAGAAAATAGAAAGAAGATAGAAGGATAAGCATGGGGTGCCTCACACGAAGCGCTTGTTTTTTATCGAGTCGTGTAGCTTGACTCGCCCCGAATTCATTTGTTCTTGGGGGAGCATGTGGAAAAGAAAATCTCCATCGGACTTTTGTTCAAGAGGTTTGGATAAACATTGAAACATATGAAAGTTCCACACCGACGAGATACCCACGGTTCAAAGAAATAGCAACCATAAACGGTGATACCGGGGTCAAAGATAGTATCCTCACTCCCGAAGGAGTGAAGGAGAGGAGAAGTCACAACATATGTGATGAAGGGAAGAAAGATTTTTATGATAATTAAGATCAATTCTTCATCATCAGAAGCAATTTTGTCAATAAAGCTCTTGGGTCCATTTGCAACAAAAGTCTCGGGAGGGAGAGTCAGGGTGATTTCATCAATAAGCAAATTCTTATGATCTAGGACACCTCCCCCCAGACTAGAATCTTTCTCAAGATTGAAATAAAAATGATCATACTCTGAAGGAGATATGACATGAGAGAGTTCACCGGAGAACTCCTCATAATAGAGATCTTTTTTATCGAAAAGAAACGAATCATACTCAGGAAGAGAAAGATAAGCATGAGAAGTGGTACTGCTACTACTCGTCTCTACCGAAAGATCGATATCAAAGCAACAGGCTTCATAAGCCGGGAGAGAATAATCGGGATGAGAAGTGGGATTGCCACTACTCTCTTCTTCGGTATCAAAGATAAAACTCTCATATTCGGGAAAAGAATCCTCGAGCTCGAGCTCCGGAGGATCTAACAGCTTATCTTTAACAACAACATCCTTCGGGGGGAGGGAAATTAACGGTTCAAATATCATCTTTTCTAACAAAGGAGCGTCTCCCCCCGGATCACAATCAGTATCAACAATTTCCGGTGAAATTGGATCATCAATAAGAAAAACTTCGAGCTCTTCCATAGAGATATCACTTCCCTCAAGCGGAGGAAAAGGATGGGAAGAGTCGAAAATGATTGGTTCAGCAGTCGGAGTGGGATTGCCACTCTGAGATTGAATTGATTTCTAAATGATATGTTCTTCAAAAGGTTCATCCTCATCACTCTCATCAGAGTCTGAATAGTAAAAGGTGTGTGGATGACCTGGTCCTTGTTGATGTTGACAATTTTGAATTGTGTATCTAGTGTTATTGTCAAGGACCTCGACTCGTGCACTCACTACGGAATTGTAATCGGAATAATGATCACTTAAAATAGTGGTAGAGTCATGCTGAACTTCAGCATCGCACTGATAATGATGAAGTGTCATATTCTCGATCAAATCATAAGCTTCTTGTGGGGTTTTCCGCATGAAATTCCCACCGGCTGCCAACATAATTTTGTCTCGATTAATCGGAGTTATGCCATTATAAAAGGTTAGGATTTGATCAAGAAGCACAATTTTATGGTCTGGACATTTCCGCAATAATGATTTGAATCTCTCCCAAGCTTCAAATACTGATTCCTTGGGCCATTGCTGGAAATTTCGAATGTCTTTCCTTAGCTGCACCGTTTTCAAATATGAAAAGTATTTTGAAAGAAACTTGAGGAATATCTCTTCCCAAGTATGAATTGAGTGGGTTTTAAGAGTATAAAACCAAGATTCAACGTTGTGGGATAAAGAGAATGCAAAAAGATTCAAACGAATGCTATCTTGAGAAACTCCTTTCTGTTTCATGGATTGAGTGATAGATATGAACTTGTTTAGGTGCTCGTTTGCATCTTCATCTCGAAATCCGTAGAATTGGCAATTTTGTCGAAGCAGTCGAACCATATAATTTTTCAATTCAAAATCGGTTCCCGGAACGGATGTCGGAGCGATCGGTCCTCCTCTACCGATAAGTGACGGACGATAGAAATCCTCCATGGTCCGAGGATCATGGGGATGATATGGTGGAAAATCGATCATTGTGGAGAATTAAATAATGAGAGGGTAAAGAGATAAGAATTAAACATAAAAGAGGATAACGAAGAATTTTTTAGGGAATTAAAAGAAAATAAAATAAAATGAAAACAAATTAAGATAGAGGGAAAACAAAATTTAAAACAAATTTTGAAAAAGAAAATGTTTTTGGGTTTTTTATATTTAAGAAAAATGGAAAAACAATATATATATATATATATATATATATATATATATATATATATATATACCCAAAAAATACCTGGGAACAATGAAAAAACAAAAAAACGCCCGGTTCACCAGGTTCTACCAGTGTAGGGCCAAATCATAGTCAAAAGAAGAGTTTGTTCTCAGTTACTCATCAAATGGCACTCAGTTCATATCTTTAATTTCAGTTCGATCCCCCTTCAAATCGCATCAGTCTTTCGAGATCCCGTTGTTCCTGTAGTGGTAGAGGGATCGCGTTGGGAGAAACTAAAGGAACAAAAGGGGGCGTTTCTGTGCCACTTGAACTCAAATCTATCTTACCTTCAATCCATCGTTGTCCAGCCAAGCCAGCATATATATATATATATATATAATATATATATATATATATATATATATATATATATATATATATATATATATATAATATATATCTGGAAATATTCACAAAAAGAATGAAAACTTCTCGAAAGAAGGGTTTTCAAAACACGAATCGACAAATGAGAATTAAAAATTCGCTTCAACCTTCCCCGGCAGCGGTGCCAAAAATTGATTCGATTGAATCAATACGTGAATTTTTTTAAGGATTTACAAAGGAAATTATGTAACCCGGGTCGTTTTCCCCAACGAAGGAATGAATGGAATTTTGTGATTTTGGATTCGGGAAACGTGTCGTGAATGGTGATAAATGAGAGATTTTTGGATTTTAAACTAAAAATATGAAATTTAAACTAAAAACAATTTAATAAGCAAGGAAAATGTTAATGCAAAGCAAACGTAGCTAAAAACTTTAAAAAAAGCTAAAAACGAGCACGCTCGGGCTAATCCCGAGCCTAAAAAGTCAAAACGAAGAAAACTAATCCTAGAAATTTATGATAACAACTAAATTATGCTAAGCAAAGATAATAATAAAACTAATAGTAAGTAAATAATTTAAAGTTAACGATAAGAACCAAAAATAATAAACTAGATTAATCTAAGCAAGCAAATAAGAAATATATAATAAAAATATATACTTGTTAAGCATAACTACACTAAAATCAACAAATAAAGCAACAATCATAATAACTATACTAAGGAAGACAATAAACATAAAAATATATAATCGAAAAGGGATTAGAAGTCACCAAGTTCGGGCTAATAACGAGCAATTCGGTACAATAACTCAAGTCAATGCCAAAAATGCCATTCTTCAAGCTAATAAACCCCTTACTTTTGGTGTAACTGTGGAGGGTCTTGTTACTCATAGTATTTTAGTGGTTCAGGCAAAAGCTAAAGCTCTTTGTGATGCGTGGGGCCCGATTAAAGACATTGATGAAACACTTGGTTTTACCGGATAACCTGCTCAAAATCTTTCTTCCATTTACATAAATAGTTTATTGAATATAGTTAACATTGGTCGAATATAACACTTAAAATGCAAACTTTATAAAAGAAAATGATTTAAAAATTATATTTTTATAAAAAGTTTTAAACTTTATAACTTAAAAACATACAACTAAGAATTTTATAAAAGAAAGTTATATAAAAAGTTGATTAGAGAAGGTAAAAATAGTGATTAAGTGGGTAAAAAGTGATTAACTAAAACATTATAATAAAGGCTTAAGATTAATATATCATAAAAATAAACTAATAATGATTAAATCCTTACATTAAATAAAGATCATTACATGATTTAAAGATTAAAATTAAATTAAAAGCTAACTAATCTAATCTATAAAAAGAAAAGAAAAAAGTAACGAACAGAAAGAAAAAAAATGGAATTCATAAGCGGCTACTCTACTACCTCTGTTTAGAAATAACAAAACTAGAAATAACAATATCTTAATTAAAATTAACACTAATCTACTTAAACTAAAAAAATATTGAAAAAGAAAGAAGAACAATAATTTGATATGCAACTACTCTCTTTTCTGTCCATTTTCTCAATATCCGTACCTGCACATGCATAAACACTAAAACACAATATATTTTGCATATTTGGTTAGTTTTTGGTCTATTTGATCCATTTTCTAAGGTAAAATGTATGTGTAATTTGACACATATCAAGGAGGTAGTGAGAAAACAGAATGGGACTTTGGTTTTGGTGATTCCACTCTTACTACGAGTAGTCATAGTACGGGAAGGTAAAGTAGTTTGGGTGATACGAGAAACTCGATTACTATTGAGATGTGAGAAGAAATGCCTGAGAAACAAGTCTCGAAGGACTAGGATGTGAAGGCTGGACGGTGGGGTAGGAGAACCACATGGGCGGAGATGTAACGGGTGGAATTGTTGCAAGAACTAGGCCGAGGAGATTGGACAGGAGAATTATGTGAAGCAGATGGTAACAGAAACTGGCTGGAAAGGTTGGGTCTTGGCTGGAGATGAAGAACTTGCAAGTTGGACTCGGTTGGATGTTTGAATCATCAAGCATTGCTGAAACAGACCGGACTAAAAGAGTTGTCAACAATCATATGTAAAGAGGTGGGTTTTAAAGAAGCAAACGGAAACTTAGAATCGTCGAACACAACATGGGGAAATAATGATTTTCTTAGAAGATAAATCATAACACTTATACCTCGATGATCGGTGAGATCGCCAGAAAAACGCATGGAGTAGAAAGGTGAGTTAATATATGTGAATGGTGGTGGAAAGAGAAAAAGTGGATACAATAATGCACCAAAAACCTTTAGTAATGTAAGAGGTCCACGGTTATACAATATTTGGGTGGGTGAAAAGTTTGCAATAAGTTTAATTGGCAGAATATTGATCACGTAAGTTGCCATTTTGATAGCATGATTCCAAAAGTTCGGTGGCACAGAGGTGTGAGAAAGAAGCGTACGAAGAATATTATTAATGGCATGTATCTTCCATTCTATTTTACCATTTTGAGAGGACATATATGGACAAGAGAATCGAAAAGTCATCCCATTGGTGTGACAAAATCGTTTAAATGAATATAAAAATGTAGGGAAAACCTATGATTTCTTTCCAATCGGAAAAGTCCACAAAAAAATTGGAAAAATCATCCAAAAGTAGAAGATAAAAATGATGACCTGCCGAACTTAATATCGGTGAGGTCCACAAATCACTATGCACAATATCAAAAGGTAACAACGTAGTATTAACATATTCATACCGATGGGAAATGGTAAGAGCTTCCAACCTTGTGTCAATAGGCCGGGGTTCGAATCTCTCCATTGGCCTAAAAGCTTTCAATTGGTACCATCCCTCCACCGCAAATGCTCAGATTGACTGGTCAACGAGGGGCCTATTGGAGAAAATGGCTAGGGTTCAAAGGCCCACCTCCTGATAAGTACAGTCACTGGGACATGTGCTCATTGCCTGGGGTCGGGTCCTTAGGGGAGGGTCTGATTGGCATCCTTAGGATGCATGGGGCCAGGGTGATCCCACCGTTCTTCAACTTTTGGAAAATTAACGGATTCATGAAAAGGCAACTTAATATGTTTTCCAAAGACACAAGACTGACATAATGAAGTACTAGACAATTTATTGCAAACAATATTATTCTGATTCCTAAGAGAGCGTAAAACAGAAGCTCCCAGTTGACCAAGACGAGAATCCCATAAACTTGGTGATAAGGATTTATTTAGTTCCTTTTTAAGGGGTCATTTAAGCCCAAAATCATATAAATATGATCAAATATTGCCATAAATTGCTTCTTTTTTTATTTTAGGTACTTGGGACGAGAATTGCGGAAACCGGCATGTTTTGGACTTAAATCGACAAGAAAATAAAGAAAAACGACCAAGTCAAGAATTTGTTAAGATGGAGACCTGAAGGCATCACAATCCATAACCTGACGCCGTCACTTGTATTTGAAGACCCAAACTCAATGCAATTTTATAACGTGAAGGCTCAAAAGAATTAAAGAGTGACGGCCTCAAAGCATCCTTGACGGCGTCAGAACGGCAACTTGCACAAGACGAAACCCTAATCCACGGCGAGCTGAATCCGTCAGAGTTGTAAAACTATATATATTTTCGAATGTTTTCATTGTTATATGTAACACTTTGGAGGACAAAACCCTAGACGATTTTGACAAGTTTTGTAAGGCTTTTCCAGCTTTTTTCTTCCATGTTTAATTGAAGATAAGTTATTCGTTTAATCATTCAATATGTCTATGTGTTGTTTGATTACTTGTTTATCTTTTCTTTGATTTAACATGCTAGCTTAAGTTTATTTGTGTTTGCTTAGATCTAGTGAAACCTAGTTATTGAATATTAATTTGTTGTCTCTTGTTTAGTTGATTGCCTCGCGTTAGGCTAAGAAAACTGACTGACCTCTTATATGTAACTAGCTTGAAAGTCTTAGAAAACGCAACCTTAGAGTGCACTATTGGTTTTTCTCGTTGTATTTATTGCATGAATTGTGGCTTGTAGATCCTAAAAAACTTAATAGACTTTAAGTGATTTAGGGGACACTAAGATTCATAGAGTTGGGGACTTCGGTACCTCCCTACGACCAATATTAAGAAATACAACGCTTCAACTAAAACAAGGACGTGACAATTCAACAAATCAATAGAAGTTAACTGGTGAGTTATTAATTCTAAGTGAACATGTTTTCCCTATCATAAGAGTTACCACCAATTTACTTTTCCTTGTTATTAGATTAATTTTAGTTTTATAATTAGTTTTTGGGTTAGTTGATTATCAACTAATTCCGCCCACTCTTTTAAAACCGAGATTTTTAATTGCTTTTCATAAAATATAAAAATACAAAAAGAATCATCCCTCACCTCTAGACCTATTTCGTCACACATCTTGACCTTTCCACAACTATTGCGAGACTATTTCCCTATAGAACAATCAATCCTCCGGAGTTGCCTATACTACACTACAACGGTTAGGTACACTGCCTAGAGGATTGTAAAACCTTTTGCGAGGTTCGAAAATCCCGCATCAGGTTTTTGGCGCCGCTGCCGGGGAATAGTTAATAGTTTAGATTCAATTTCTATTTTGTTTAGGTCTACTCACTAGATTCCTATTAAGTGAGATTTTTATTTTCTTTTTCGTAGCTTTCTTGTAGTGTATCTTTTCTTCGTTCCCTTTGTTCGTAATCTCTTCATTTGCCACCATGGTGAATGAAGGTATTTTTGACCTACACCAAGCACACCAAGCACCACCACAACAACACTGATGTGTCTCGAAAGCTTTAAATTTATATAACTAGTTCTACCAATTTCTCTTAGTTCAAAACACACTGGTAAAAGTATAACCCTCGTTTATAGTAAAGAGTTTTGGTAAGACCAGGTCGTTCCACAGGGACTGAGATTGCTCTATGTATCAATTAACTACTTAAGATGATTTAAAAATCATTTTGGATAATTATGCAAAACTAAATGAGATTCAAATATAGGAAAAATATGATTACTTGGATAGTTGATATAACTTAGTGTAGCAACCCATAGAATTCCCTAGTCATTAGTGAACGTTAATCTAGTATTAACCCATCGTTACTATTCACTTAACCATTTTACGAGCAAAATTTAAAAATTTTGTTTATTACATTTCTATTCAAAAACTTTGTTACGGGAATCACGA